>JACXGJ010007073.1:0-31797 GCA_016801105.1 Esox niger | reverse complement strand
CTACTTACAACGCATGTAGAGGTCTGTAATTTTTACCATAGGCACACTTCAACTGCAAAAGACAGAACCCTAAAACAAAAATCGAGAAAATCACATTGTATGATTTTTAAATAATTAATTTGCATTTTATTGCATGACATAAGTATTTGATCACCTACCAGCCAGTGAGAATTCCAGCTCTCACAGACATGTTAGTTTTTCTTTAAGAAGCCCTCCTGTTCTCCACTCATTACCAGTATTAACTGCAACTGTTTGAACTTGTTACCTGTATAAAAGGCACCTGTCCACACACTCAATCAAACAGACTCCAACCTCTCCACAATGGCCAAGACCAGTGAGCTGTGTAAGGACATCAGGGATAAAATTGTAGATCTGCACAAGGCTGAGATGGGCTACAGGACAATAGGCAAGCAGCTTGGTGAGAATGCAACAACTGTTGCCGCAATTATTAGAAAAGTTCCAAATGATTATTATTAGAAAAGTTCAAAATGATTGTCAATCTCCCTCGATCTGGGGCTTCATGAAAGATCTCACCTCGTGGGGCATCAATGATCATAAGGAAGGTGAGGGATCAGCCCAGAACTACACGGCAGGACCTGGTCAATGACCTGAAGAGAGCTGGGACCACAGTCTCAAAGAAAACCATTAGCAACACATTACACCGTCATGAATTAAAATACTGCAGTGCACGCAAGGTCCCCCTGCTCAAGCCAGCGCATGTCCAGGCCCGTCTGAAGTTTGCCAATGACCAGCTAGATGATCCAGAGGAGGAATGGGAGAAGGTCATGTGGTCTGATGAGACAAAAATAGAGCTTTTTGGTCTAAACTCCACTCGCCATGTTTGGAGGAAGAAGAAGGATGAGTACAACCCCAAGAACACCATTCCAACCGTGACGCATGGAGGTGGAAACATCTTTCTTTGGGGATGCTTCTCTGCAAAGGGGACAGGATGACTTCACAGTATTGAGGGGAGGATGGATGGGGCCATGTATCGCGAGATCTTGGCCAACAACCTCCTTCCCTCAGTAAGGGCATTGAAGATGGGTCGTGGCTGGGTCTCCCAGCATGACAACGACCCGAAACACACAGCCAGGACAACTATCGAGTGGCTCTGTAAGAAACATCTCAAGGTCCTGGAGTGGCCTAGCCAGTCTTCAGACCTGAACCCAATCGAAAATATTTGGAGTGAGCTGAAAGTCTGTATTGCCCAGCGACAGCTCCGAAACCTGAAGGATCTGGAAAAAATCTGTATGGAGTAGTGGGCCAAAATCCCTGCTGCAGTGTGTGCAAACCTGGTCAAGGACTACAGGACACGTATGATCTCTGTAATTGCAAACAAAGGCGGCCATACCTAATATTAAGTTCTGCTTTTCTGATGTATCAAATACTTGTGTCATGCAATAAAATGCAGATGAATTATTCAAAAGTGATTTTCTGGATTTTTGTTTTAGATTCTGTCTCTCACAGTTGAAGTGTACCTATGATAAGAAAATACAGACCTCTACATGCTTTGTAAGTAGAAAAACCTGCAAAATCAGCAGTATCAGCAAATACTTGTTCTCCCCACTGTATAGATATACACACTTGAGGCAGCGTATATCTGTGTGTGCGTGTATGTGTGTGTAGAGATTCTCACCAGTTTGTGTGTTGGTTTCTAGATAAAGAGTGATGAGGTAGGGGTAAGCAAACAGCTTCCCTCCTAACAACTTCTCAAAACTCAGCTCAGAAACTCTCTTCCACTTGCTCTTGTCTAAGCCAACAGCCACATCAAAGAACATATTCATCAAATAACTATTCATCTCACCTGATATATGTAACACCACATATTTACTACTGTATCACATCACTGCTTATCAATATGTATGTGTATGTAGCAGTCTGTAGTTTTGAATGGAAGGATACAGGGGTAAATAGTAAAATGTGTGGTTGTGAAGGGCTGGAGGCAGTTGAGGTTGGCTAGTACTGCTCTGATGGCATTCTACAAGGAGAGAAAACATGCATGAAGAAAATGTGGAGGGATGGAAGGATGATTGAGGAATTAATAAATGTATATGTATGAATGACAGAATGTAACTAACCTCTAACTCCTGGTTAACAAACTGTTCTCCTATCAAATCCACTTCACTGTTGAAATATAACATATCTCTATAAACACCTTCACACACAATTTTTGCTGTGGTCAAATTCATTAGTAAGACCAGGCCATGAACCTAACTGTGACCCTAAACTTAACCTCAAGTCACATAAAGCTTCAATGTAGCCAGCCAAATGTCCTTACTTTACACCATCGGTCCTCACTAAGATAGTAAAACAGGAATATACACACATAAACACACACCTGCAGTTGCTGCCACCCCTGATTTTGAACTTGTAGACATGTTGTTCAGCTTGAAAGAACCTTGTCTCGGGCAAGGGGAAGGAGAAATACTGGATGGGCATGGTCCAAACTAAAGAGATTTAGCCAATTAGTTAAATTAAAGAATAGGTTTTGGACTAGAGGTATGACCCAGACAAGTCCACTACTGGTACACTATATTAATGAGGCATTTTTGCTCAAGTATGAGAAAAATCAAAAAATCTGAATGAAGGAAGCCAATGATATATAGCCAGAAAAGTCGTTTTCTAGCTAGCTAACAAAATAACACCAATGGAAATGTTATCGTAAACACTAGCTAGCTAACACATTTTTCATTGTATGAGCTTTGCTAATAGTCTCTAAATTAACTGTTCATTTGTGAAACAGACAAACTTTTTAAATTACGCTACAGATCATTTACTAAGAGATTAGTAATACTGCTACAGGCTGTTTACCGTAATACCGTAATTCTCCGCAAGCAAGACCACCTAGCTTGTCAATCAAACAATATCGCTTTGCGGTCCCACCTCGAAACCGTTTTCTTTCTGATTGGCCAATGGAATATCAAGTCAGCGATGTCCTGGGTGGTGCCTCTATGGTGACGGCGATCCGGAAATTCAACCTAATGTCACTTCTTTTTATTAATCGAATTGCTGTGTACAAACATAAATGGCGTTATATGAGATATATATATATATCAGCACAACACCAGCAGATGAAAAAGATACGTATATAATAAACCCCCACAAAAATAATATATATGTATTTATACATCTACAATAGCTTTACCTATATGTACATAGGGTTAGTATTAACAAACGAGAACTGGACTATTTTCTAGTGGACACACAAAAGACGATGGGATCCTTTGTTTACTAAAAACTTTAAGGATTGCTTAAAGTTATCAGGTTCTTTCATAAAAATCATCAGCAAGGCTACTGTTTTGTGGAATCTACATTTATGAATAAAATTTTTGGAGAGGCTGATAAATGTTTCTGCTGAGTGCATAAGAAAATGTGTTCAGTCGTTTCCATGTCATGCCCACAGAACTGAAAGTTATTGTTCTCCTTGTAAAATCTTATTCTAAGGAATTCGTTAGAGGGATATATATTTGTAATTGTTTTGAAATGGTTTTTCTATACTTTGGAGGAAAAATTTTGTTCTTATTTTTCATTAACGTCAACGTCAAACTGACAGATATTGTTCCCTTTTAGCTGATCTGGAAAATACTCTTTGTAAGTAATGTATCTTATATATTTGTTATTACATCTAACACCTGCCAGAATCTTAACCAAGTTTTAAATGTCGAATACCGTGATTCTCCCTTCATCATGGCAACAAGAGCAGATGGAAGCGCATTTCTATCTATGTATATTGTTTAGGATGACATGATCTGGGGAGTATTTCAGAAAGCAGGTTTAGTGAAAACCTAGAGTTAGTTGACTCAGAGATGATGGAAACTCTGGGTTTAAAGTTTCAAAGAGCCAGATCAGCGTTTCTCTGAGGCAGTTACTATGGCAACATACTCGTTGCATCAAACCTGCCCGCTAGCAGAAATACATAATACTGTCCCACATAAAGTTCACAAGGAATTAATTGCATATGCTGACCTCCGATGTATTTAGAGCATATGTTCTAATCTACAGACTCTGTTGAACATTTCCTACAATACATTCACTGCAGCATATAGCTATTTCTGTAAAAGGCAATATGTATTTCATATCCCTTGAGTTACATTGTGGCTCATGGTAAGGGCAGAGTAAAATTCCAGCAACAATTGAAAATACATAGTGCCCCTTGATTTTTTAGCATATAAATAATATTATTTGCTTTGGGGGCTAAAGAGGGTGTGGGAAATCTTATGTTGCTAGGTGTAACACACCATTCCCCATGATTAGACAGGTTTGTCTTACTCTACATGCTCTCCTGAATATTTCCAACATTGTTTTCTCAGTGGCCCATACAAATGCTTTTGAGCTATGAGGCAGTATGTATTCCATGTTCAGCCATTTGCGTTGTCAATTTTCTTTTTATCTTGGAACATGTTGCAATACCCAATTTTTATTGAAATTACTCAAAAAAAAGAACAAATATTAATTGTTGTAAATGTTTTAAGAAACACATTTTCTTAAACAATAAATTCAATTCATATCATAATTGAAGTAATACGCTGGCCACCTTTTCTTGTATTGTAAAAAAGGTTGTGAACCTGAAGTGTTTTTTAAATGTTGCACACAAGATGCGGATGATGTATCTGACATGTACATCAAAAAAATATTGCAGCTAGCAGATACAACTTTGTATGAAGGAGGGGTTGGGTGTTCTGGTGCCATTAGGTATAGGTGAAATTAAAACATTGATAAAAGTGGTGGGGTATGAATGTTGGCAAAGGAAGTGGGATGGTAGCAGGAAGGGCAGAGGGTATTATGGGGTATAGTAATCGGTGAGGGTAGAGTTAAGGAATATGGGGTGCAGGAAGGATGAGGTATTGTTGGGTTGTCTAAGGTTAGGGCATTCAGGGCTGAACTCTTCGTTGAAGGTGATAGGTTAGCACAAGACAGGTCTGTGTGATGGGTATCTAGTGGAAGAAACAGTTGAACATGTGTTGTTGTATTGTAAAGAGCATTATGTTGAGAGGGAAAGGTTGTATGAGAAGGTTAGAGGGGAGGGGAGGAGATTTAGTGGGATTAATGGAAGTGGGAAGGGGAGTCCGGTGGGTTGGTGACAAGGGCATTGCCTCAATTTCTCTGGGAGATGGGGCTGAACAGAAGTGTATGATGTATGTAGGCCGTGACTGGCCTCACACTCCGGTACCGTAGGTGGCAGAATATGCACCTTTCGTTTGGTTGCGATCCGCCATCATATAACGAAGAAGAAGAAGAAGAAGAAGAAGAAGAAGAAGAAGAAGAAGAAGAAGAAGAAGAAGAAGAAGAAGAATCATGCTTTATTATTAACTATATAGTGAATCTATTTTTAAGTAAGTATTACTCTATTTGTAAGTATTTCACTTAAACGTAATTGGTGTCTAATGTACTTGGATATTGTCGTAATCGAGTTATGCATTGCATGTGTTGTTGTTTCACACTACGCTATGCAACGTGTAATTTAAAATACTACTATTGGCTAGCTAAAGTACGTAAGACGCTTTTTTACCAGATGTCCTGGTTTGCCCGGGACTGTCCCGATTTTAAGATGGGTGTCCCGGGTCCCGTCAAATATCTATAAAACAATAAAATCTCCCGGTTTCCGACATTGACCACCAAAGCAACAACTCTCATCAAAGCTCAAAGCGCCCCCTTGACACCAACCACAAGCACAAATAATGACCAACATGCGTGAATAAGCGCATACATGTGCGCGTGAACTAACGCGCGGTTACACAAGGGTCCCGATTTGGTGGTTTGAAAATGTGGTCACCCTAGATTAACGTGCATTGCAACCAACCTAATTACTGATTTCAACAGCCTTCGAGAGCGTTTTTATTGCAAGCCATATAGTGATCAATACTAGAACTGGACGGCTACTGTTCACTTCATTATTGCTGTTTAAATTATGCGTCACTTAATAATAGTACCAACATCTGCGAGGTTCTGGTAGGCTAAACAGCCAAATGCACAGACGCTGTTTTCAAAATTTAAACATCCCTCCACCTGATACCTACGAACTTCCATTCCCCCTTATTTAAGCCCTTTACACATGAGCGAAACAAACGAGGCGAAAAAGCGTAATATTCCTAGGCGAAAATTTCGCACAAAAACTACACATCCGCTGCGACACAGTTTTGCGAAATATTCGCGTTCTATTTTATCTCCGCGAAAAAATGAAGTCACAATCAAGACGATTTTAGGATTATTTTGCTCACACCAAGTGTTGATGATGTTGGGTCCATCCGATTCTGAAAAGGCGATCAGATCACGGTGAATTCCACCGTCTGATCCAGGAGCTCAAATTATATCAATGATATCAGTTAATTTGGCTACTCAATTGCAAAGGAAAATGCCTATTAGGGCATGTTTACAGGTTTGATTATGAATGTAAACGAAAGAAGTTAAACTGGGCACTGTTACTAGTGGATTTTACCTTGCTGGCTTGTGCTTAGTCTAATGGGATGTAAATAACTGAAGCCACATAAATAACCATATTTAACTCTTTTGACAAGAAAGGCTAGCGCTGTATTTTTACCAGAAGATGCTCAGTGAGGAATAAGACACAGAAAAAAAGATAAAACGCAAACAAACCAAAAACTAAACAATAATATAGTGAATAAGCCTTACCTCCGGCTATATCCTGGACAGCACATTCCAGAAGAAATGCGCATATTTAATTACTGCCTGTCAAGAAACCGTCACAAGTCGTAGCGTATCAGAAATTGCCTTTGGCATTCTTACCCAGTGCTGGAGAGTGTACCTGCGTCGGATGCATGCCTGTCCAGACATCTGACGGGATCATCAAAGCCAGCTGCGTCCTCGGCAACTGCTTATGGCCAGAAGCTCATCACCAGGGGGAGAAGGATATGAGCCGAGGTGAAGCTGAAGATGAGGGCGTGCTAGGTCCCATCAGAAGCATTCAGGGAATCAAAGCATTGGCAGAGACGTTAAGGGGGCGGGATACTTTTAGGAACTATTTTGTCTCACCTGTCGGACCGGTTCAAGAGCTGACACACACTCTCCCTCACTCTCATTCCCTGCCTGGTCCCCTGGCCCCTCCCTGCCTGGTCCCCTGGCCCCTCCCTGCCTGGTCCCCTGGCCCCTCCCTGTCTGGTACCCTGGCGCCTCCCTGCCTGGTCCTCTGGCCCCTCCCTGCCTGGTCCCCTGGCCTTGCCCAGACTAGACCGCTGGCCCTGCCTCATACTGGTCCGCTGGCCCTGCCTGACAATGGTTTTCATCCTACTCCTCTGCTTGTTCTCGCAGGTCAAAATTAATACAGTTCCGGTTTAAAAGCAGATTGAATTAAAAGTTTTCATTACTGCTGGTGAGATATTTTAAAAGGATTTGATATCCTCTTATCTATATAAACAATTAGATCTAGTACTTTTATTTTATTGTTGTGTATAATATAACTATACATACAGTCATACATACAGTCCCCTCCAAAAGTATTAGAACGGCAAGACAAATTCCTTAGTTTTTTTGGTAACTGAAGTCATTTGGGTTTAAGATCAAAAGATGAGTATGAGACAAGAGTTCAGAATTTCAGCTTTCATTTCCTGATATTCACATCTGGATGTGTTAAACAACTTAGGTCATATCACCGTTTGTATTAGACCGCAGCATTTTTAGGAGAGCAAAAGTAATGGAACAAATAATCTTAAAGTTAATAACATTTAATATTTGGTGGCATAACCCTTGCTTGCAATAACTGCCTCAAGCCTGCAACCCATCGACATCATCAAACTGTTGCATTCTTCATTTGTGATGCTATTCCATGCTTTTACCGTAGCTTCTTTCAGTTCTTGTTTATTTCAGGGTGTTTCTCCCTTCAGTCTCCTCTTAAGTAGGTGAAATGCATGCTCTATTGGGTAAAGGCCTTCCACTTTTTTCCCTTGTTGAAGTCCTTTGCTTTGTTGGCAGTGTGCTTTGTGTCATTGTCCTGGTGCATGATAAACTTCCTCCCGATTAGTTTCAATGCCTTTTTCCGTAAATTGGCGGACAAAATGTTTCTGTACACTTCTGAATTCATTCTGCTGCTACCATCATCAGTTACATCATCAATAAATATTAATGAGCCTGTTCCAGAAGCAGCCATGCACACCTAAGCCATGACTATGCTTCACAGATTGAGCTTGTATGCTTTGTATCATAAGCAGTTCCTTTCTTTCTCCACACTTTGGCATTTCCTTTACTTTGGTAGAGATTAACCTTGGTCTCATCAGTCCATAAGATTGGGTTCCAGAATTTTTGCGGCTCATCTCTGTACTTCTTTGCAAATTTCAATCTGGCCTTCCAATTCTTGCTGCGGATGAGTGGTTTGCATCTTGTGGTGTGACCACTATATTTCTGTTCTCTGAGTCTTCTTCGAACAGTGGATTGTGATACCTTCCCCCAGCACTGTTAAGGTCATTGGTGATGTCACTTAATGATTTTTGGGGGGTTTTCTCACAATATTTCTGTCATCAACTGCTGTCTTTTTCCTTGGCTGACCAGTTCGACGTCAGTTGCTCAGTACACCAGTAGTTTCTTTCTTTTTCAGGACATTACAAATTGTTGTGCTTGGTATGCCCAATATTTGTCCAATGGCTCTGGTTGATTTCTTTCCCTTCTTTTCTCAGTTTGACAATGGCTTGCTTTTCTCTCATTGAGAGGTTTATCCTCTTTAACAAGAAATGCAGTCTTTATAGGTTTAAACCAAGGATGGAAACTTAGACTAGTCTTTAATGTTTAATGTTTGAACAATCAACCTAAAATGCAACACCTGGACAACAAGAAACATCTGTCAGTCACATATTCCAATACTTTTGCTTTAAGGTAGCTGTCTACGTAGCCGCTAGCTCAAACTAGCAAGTTAACGTAGATGCAAAGACCATGGCATAAAGGGCCTAAAAGATCTATTGTAGAATAAAATAAGTTAGCGTAATTGTATGTACTGCTGCCTTTTCACACTGGAGTTCTACGGCTATGCTCATCCAGATTGTTCTTAAAATCATTGTGATGTTATACATCACACAATGTTTTATATATATGTATATTTTTTTATATATATATTTTTATATATATGTATATTTTTTATATATATATATATATATATATATATATATATATATATATATATATATATATATATATATATATATATATATATATATATATATATAGCTAGCTCTGGAAAAAATTAAGAGACCACTCCTAATTTTCTTAAATCAGCCATTTCATTCCAGTGTCTGTAAATGTCCTACACAGGCACGCCTCATTTTACTTAAGGAGGTACTGATTAGGAGATTACCTGAACCAAAGTTTATTTAGGAAAAGTATAAAAACACTGCTGTGGTCATCACTATCCTATTGCAATAGGACCAGCTGGATGGTAAAAACAGTGCACGTAGTACCTCAAAGGTCATTTGAATATAAAAAAAATAACTGTTCTGCATGACAAAATAATTGAAAAGAAACGCTTTGTGTGAGAAAAAAGTTAAATTCTGGATTTACTGGCAGAGGGATACAGTGAGCGTCAGGTTGCTTCCATGCTGAAAACTTCAAAGATGGCGGTTCATAGGAACAAGGTCAAGCAACAGACATTGGTGACAACAAAGCTACAGACTGGAAGAGGGCAAAAACAACTGTTCATTGACCGAGATGACCATCAACTCAAGTAGAATGTTACTCAACAACTGTAAGATGACATCAAGTGACCTATAAAAAGAATAGCAAACAGCAGCTGTGGTGAAGTGCACGGAGAGGACAGTTCAAAATAGGCTCCTAGGGGCAGGGCTGAAGTCAAGGCATTGGTGAGGCCTACAAGCCACTGTGTCTCGCACCCACTGTGAAATTTGGTGGAGGATCGGTGATGATCTGGGATGCTTTAAAAAGGTTGGAAGCGGGCAGATTTGCCTTTGTGATGGATGTATGTATCAAGCCAATTACAAGGTTATCCTGGAAGAACGCCTGCTTCCTTTTGCTATGACAATGCTCCTCAACTCTGAGAATTGGTTGCTCCAGCAGGACAGTGATCCATGCCACACAGCCAGGTCAATCAAGGGATGGATGGGGGACCACCAGATCAAGACCCTGTCATGGTCAGCCAAATCTCCAGAGTTGAATCCCATTGAAAACCTCTGGAATTTGATCAAGGGGAAGATGGATAGTCACAAGCCATCAAACAAAGCCAAGCTACTTGAATTTTTGTGCCAGGGGTGGCATAAAGTCACCCAGCAATGTGACTGGTGGAGAGCAAGCAAAGGCACATGAAAGCTGTGATAAAAAATTAGGGTTATTCCACCAAATATTGATTTCTAAACTATTCCTAAGTTTAAAACATTCGCATTTTGTTGTTGAATAATCAATAGGAATCTGTTTTTTTTGCATTATTTGAGATCTGAAAACAATGCATTTTTGGGGTTATTTTGACCAGTTGGCGTTTTCTACAAATAAATACTCTAAATGACATTTTCTTTTTGGGAATTTGGGAGTAATGTCATCAGTAGTTTATAGAATGAAACAAACATTTTCATTTCACTCAAACACATACCTATGAATAGTAAAACCACAGAAACTGATAATTTTGCAGTGATCTCTTAATTTTTGTCCAGAGCTGTATATGCATGCATCAACACAAAGTCTACATGCATTGGATACTGTTTACCATAGAGCACTGAGGTTTGTTACAGATTCTATAGCCCTTACTCACCATTGCTCATTGTACGCTCGGTTTGGATGTTCTGCATTGTCCACCCGTAAACTTAATCATTGGCATATTTGTATTTTTATAAAGCTATTTCTGGTCTGCTTCCATCTTACTTACAGCTCTATATTAATGCAAAAAAATTTGAAAGATTTTGTATTTGTTCCCAGGCAAATTCCGTACTGAATTGGGAAAAACGGCGTTTAAATAAAAGCAACTGAATCTTCGTGAGCTGGTCTCACTGGATGATTTTAAAGTCATTTTAAATGACATGGAGGCGAGCTTATCTGGCTGTAGATGTTTTGACTGATGGATCTGTTTGATCCCTGATGTTGATGACTTTTAACGAACATTAATTCATATTTTATGATCCTGTCATTTATTATGTTTTATTTCTGAAACTGTTAATTGTACTCCTGCCTGTCTTGGTCAGGATGCTTGTAAAAGAGATTCTTAATCTTAAGGAGTTTTGTATTGGTTAAATAAAGGTTGATAAAATAAATTGTCTTTGTACTGTTTTTGCACTTTGTAAAAAAGTACTTGGTGTTGTGAAACTAAACATTAGTTGACCCACCATGTTTGGTGCTGTGGATTTTACGTAAGTCTAACGTAGGTCAACGTACAACTGTGATTGGTCAAGGAAACGTTTTGCAGTAAAATTCGACCTTCAAGCAAATAAAATAAGTTTTCATTTGAAGGTGCAATAGACAAGAATGTAATTCAAATTACTTTGAACTGTTTTTCAGTGTATTCAAACTTTTGTTTATATAGTTGATATGCTGTTATGAGAGAACCTGCAGGTAAGCATTTCAGTGAATGGTGTATTTAGTGAATTGTATATGTACCTTGTGTTTTCTATTCATGTAAAACATTAAAGTTAATATGAAGTCCTAAGGAGCTACATATGATTATACTACTAGTATCATAAGCTAGCAATACTAACCATACGTTTTACCAGCTCTTTACTGTGCGTGATGTACACAATTGCCTTCTTTCCATTATCAATGCTTTTTTATAGATATTTTACCACTTTCCATTTCTTCTCTTCTCCAGTGTCCAGATACCTTCAATGTCAGTCTCTGACCCTCAGCCATCTTTTCCCCCTGATTCCTCAACTCTATCCTCCCCGACTCCCTCTGTCTTGCTTAACACTGGGGCCAGAATGCCTCTCCTGGGGCTGGGTACCTTCCAGCTCCGCGGCCCTGAAGATATCCTCCAGGTGGTTGACAGTGCACTTTCCTCCGGCTACCGGTCCTTTGACACAGCCTCTGTCTACCGGAATGAAACAGACCTGGGCCGTGCCCTCCGACAACTCCTCCCGAAACATGGCCTCTCCAGAGAGGACATTTTTATCACCAGCAAGCTTGGCCCCAAGGACCAAGGTGTCAAAGCCAGGTGTGTAAAATAACTTCCGTACAAATCTAGGATTATTTTCTCAAATAATATTTTATTAGACCTCTAAAATATTTTTTTGCCCCCACCTAAGTAAATCAATATATCTGTCAATATATTTTCTCAGCAATTTCTGTTTTCGTCAAACATTCCATTGCATCTAAACATCTTACAAATTGTATAGAAATTGTATAGAATCTTGTTAATTTGGCAGCATGTTCGGTTTAGTTTGATGTTTTGAATGTAACTCGCTCATCTGAAGCGAGATCTCTGTAAATAGTAGCTAACACCTCCCTAGTATCCACCACCCCCAATTCATAGTTTTCTGTTAAGTGGTTGCACTGACAGCTTGGCAGACAAAACATTGCTGAAACATGGCATCCAACACATGGAATTCTATGAAGCTACTGCACAAGCCAGTACATTTTTCTACTTTTACAGCCCAGGAGTGTTTATTTCACCTCACAAACATGAAAGATAATCATATGCAAACATACTATAAGTCTTAGGCACATGTAGTATGACCCATATACAGCACCCGCTGCGTTATTTACTTCGTTAAAAACAGCTACATTCCTGCCGGAACTGAAATTTGGGAATGTGTACATATACCTTGTGGACAATCTATCCCCTTACACTACTAACAAAATGAAAGTGTACAAAAGTAGACAGCTATCTGTACATTTGATCAGGGTGGGTCAATAATGCAATAGTTTGGGAGATGAAGAAAAAAGTATTCATTGTGTAAGAAAAGTATATGGGTGGTCTGTGTATCAAATTTGTTTTCTCATTTTGTCTCTCATTGTTGAAGTGTGCCTATGATGAAAATTACTGGCCTCTCTCATCTTTTTAAGTGGGAGAACTTGCACAATTGGTGGCTGATTAAATACTTTTTTGCCCCACTGTAGTCTAACGTTGGCCAGGCTATTGGAGTTGGTTGTATCGGTGCAGACGAAAACAAACCTAGTAATTCATTGCAATGATTACATGTAGATATGATTGAAAATACAATATATATGCAGTTAACGCATCCAGTGGATCTGCAACTATCTGGCATCTTGAAGTAGCCTATAACTAGTTAAAGTTGTAGAGTTGTCGATGGAGTGCAATGGAAGGAGACTTTGTTTTGCCCGACAAGTGTGCGTACCCATACGCTGTGACATCACGTGAAAACTATCAATTATCTGACGTTTCTAGTGGCCGGAGAAGTCCTCTCAAGTTCAAAATCAATATACCCCTTGAGTTAGACCACCACCATTTTTATTGAAATGTCATCATCATTTTCATTCGCTTATCCATTGTCAGATCGCGGGGGCAGCAGCTCCAGCAGGGGACCCCAAACTTCCCTTACCCGAGCTACATTTGCCAGCTCTGACTGGGGGATCCCGAGGTGTTCCCAGGCCAGTGTCGAAATATAATCTCTCCACCTAGTCCTGGGCCTACCCCGATGTCTCCTCCCAGCTGGACGTGCCTGGAACACCTCCCTAGGTAGACGTCCTGGGGGCATCCTTACCAGATGCCCGAACCAACTCAACTGGCTCCTTTCAATGCAAAGGAGCAGTGGCTCTACTTCCAGTTCCTCACGGATGACTGAGCTTCTCACGCTATCTCTAAGGGAGACGCCAGCCACCCTTCTGAGAAAACAAATTTCAGCCGCTTGTACTCGCGATCTAGTTCTTTCGGTGACCCAGCCTTCATGACCATAGGTGAGGGTAGGAATGAAAATTGAGGCTCAGCTCTCTTTTCTTCACAACCGTGCGGTAAAGTGAAGACAAGAAGACAAGAAGCTAGCTACAACTTTCTAGTAGACACTGCAGACAAGACTACGATCTGTCATTTGTAATACAGATAAAAAGCAATTATGTAATTCAACAAAATTGCAAGTTGGGGGCGGCGGCCGATAATAGTCATTAGCTACGTCACTAACCAACTGCTGAAAATGTTTATTTCCCCTGAAATATCATAAATTATCTTTAATGACATGCAAGCTAACATTTGTATGTCACTAATAATCATTATAAACATTTATGACTTAATCAAATGATTACTCTGTACAATATGTTTTTCAAAATTGCTGTTTGAGAAGCCAATAGGGGGTTCAATATTAGTTATGTTCTTCGGTTTTGAAAGATTAGTTATATTCTTCGGTTTTGACAGAAACACAGATTCATGTTAGGGTTTGAAGTTAATGTATTCTGTTCAGAGGAGATCTGGTTATATAATGTTACTTTTTTAAATGATGATACATTTGTTTGATGACTTAATTCCGAGATTAATAGGCTAATGACAATCTATTTTAAAATTATTCAGAATGATTCAGAGAAATTGCGTTGAGAAACAGAATATGCACTGTATTTGGATGTTCATTTACTATAGTAGACATAAGTATTTTGGCTACAGAGTACAGATGTTTTGTGCCTTTTGTTGATGTTGGATGGATGAGGACAGAGGGGACTTTAATTTCTTTATCTGGATATAATTTAAACTTACTAGATCAGTGTCTAACACAAATTATGAGAAAGATATACTTTTAGCCAACCCTGACCAAAAATAAACTTATTTTGATAGATTTTACACCAGTTGTTACTCTAAAAATACATGATGAAAATATATTTTGGGGTGTATGCCCAGACACCCCAAAACATGGCTTAGCCCCCAATCCATGAATTTCTAGTGACATCCCTGACTTTCACCAAGATTCGGGGGAAAGGCTAAATTAACCCAAGATCATCTTTCACCGGAAATATGACTCATTGATATTTTTTTGTATTGTTTAATTTACATTTCTAACTGTTTGACAGGGAAGGAGCTCTGAGGAGCCTAGAACTTCTTGATCTAGAATATATAGATCTATACCTGATTCACTGGCCTGGGACCCAAGGGCTGGGGGAGGGAGACCTGAGGAATCCAAAGAACAGGGCCCAGACCTGGGCAGAGTTAGAGGAGCTCCACGCCCAAAGAAGGCTGAGGGCTATAGGTGTATCCAACTACACGCCTGGACATATGAAAGAGCTGCTGGAGGTGTGTCGGGTCAAACCTGCAGTATTACAGGTAAACAAAAACAATGTTTGGACTGTTTATTAGCTACAACTATAGACACGATAATGTTGTACTGTCTTTCTTGCAATAATGTACAGTCACAAAAAATCATATCAACATTCAGTTGAATGTGATTAAGTAAGAGGCTCTGGATAATAGTGTGCTTAATTCTCTAGAATGAATTTGTCACTTTGAATAAATGAATATATATCAGGCTGACACATCCGGGAACTCTGGCACAAAACACGTCCCTGCCTCTTTTGACGCTGTTTACACTGTTGTAGTCTACATGTGATGCGGGTTTACTTTCCCCATAAACTTGTCGTGCAAATGAGAGCACACTCCCGATGATGTATTAGCAGTCTAACGTATTGCAATCTAGGGGTGGCTAGTAACACATTACAAGTAACACAAATTAGTAAAAGATTACAGTTTCATAGGAACAAGTACTTTTCTAGTTACTTTCTCTTACTCAAGTATTTTTAAAAATATCATAGTTTACTCCATTACCTACTCTTTTGTAACAATTTTGTCTTCTATTATTATAGCCATCTTTTTTTATTCAAATTTTTGTTATTCAAAATGTAAAAGTACAGTACAACGAAATGCAGTATAGCCTTATGATAATAATGTAATATTCTAGCCAACTTACAACATATAACTACAGCTTGTTAGTATATTTGTATTAGTGGTTCACTGGGCTTGACTTGAATTGTATTATTTAGTTAAGTACTTTAGTTAGCAGCAACATTGCCACTAAGGCTCCTGCTAACCAGGAGGCTTAGTTGCAATGCAGTCAGTCATTCCACCTAAGACCTAACTTACTAAAAACATTTTTTTTTATTAAAAAGATGTACTGAGCATTACTACGCAATATACTTTATTTTTTACCAATTTGCATGGTCTTAATTTGCAATAATCTTATTTGCAACACAGATTAGTAATAGAGACAAGTATTATATTTTTTATCTATTTATTTAGTTTTCTGTTCTGAATTACTGTAGGCTGATTCTGAAAAAGCCTGTTCAAACATAAAAAATTAGGTCTGCATTTGTACTTAGATAATTTTCCCTTGTTCTTATTATGGCGTTAATGTCTTGGTCACTATATGTAACGATTACTCAAGTAAATTTTTGACCAAGTACTCTTTCACTCCTGAGTTGTTTTTTCAGGTGGTACTACAACTTTTACTTGAGTAAATTTTAGGACAAGTAACAGTACTCTACCCACCCCTGTTGCGATCTTAAAAATCTTATGTAAAGATCTTGTTTTACCGCCAGGTGGAGTTTCACCCATGTCTGGTCCAGGAAGACTTGAGGCGTCTGTGTACGGAAAATAGCGTATGTTTCCAGGCATACTCCTCTCTAGGCACTGGTTCTCTCCTCCAGGACCCTCTGGTAGTCCAGGTAGCAAAGGGGTGCAGACGGAGTCCTTCACAGGTAAGTGTGGACAGTGTTCTTGGAGTGGCGATGTAAGTAATTTCATCAATTTCCTTCCTTTTATTGCCTAATACTTTTATATCTTCCGCTATCTGTTTGACAGGTCCTTCTGAGGTGGGCTGTCCAGCAGGGGGTCCCTGTCCTGCCCAAGTCATCTCACCCTTCTAGAGTAGCAGAAAATGGATGTATATTTGACTTTGAGCTAAACGCTGAAGATATGGAGAGGCTGGGAAATATGGAGAAGGGACAGAAATACTGCTGGGACCCCTCTCAGGTAGTTTAACCTAGGTAGACCAGCGGATTAGCAGATGGACCTGTAGCTGAAAAAACATTGGTTCCAATCCTTCGATGTTTCCAAAAGGTACATACACACTGGATTCTGTTTTGCAGCAAACTTTCAATGAAATGTACATGTCCATAGAAAATTTTAGACCACAGTTCTTGAATGGAGTTTATTTCTTATACTAAACATTGACCTCTGATCACAATAACAGCATTGATCTTGATATCATGATTTGTTTTCTAAAAAATGTTTTACCTAATTTGATTGTCAATCACTATGTTGTTCTTTTATACTAGTCGTTTGTCTTTCATTTAAATGAGTGCACAATTTCTGTAGATGTACAATTAAAAAATAAACTTGGTTAATAAAATTATTTGTTTACTCATTGTACATCAAGTGGTCATCAAAGAAAATACATTTACAAAAGTCATTGTTTATTTTTCAAGCACAGAAATAAGAAAATAATTCAAGATTCAAGTAATACATGACATATCCCAAATGACACCCTTTTCCCTATAGAATGTGCTACTTTGGTAGTGCATACGATAAGGAATAGTGCACGATGTAGGGAATAGAGTGCCATTTCAGACTAAACCAGAGATGACTGCAAGGCAACACTTCCCTTGAATAGGGTTCCGTCTCTACAAGAGACCATTTTAGTGACCAGGGTACATTCAACACCACAACATTACATAACACAGCAGTTACCATCAGTTGCAAAATATATGAATGCATTGTCAAAACGAAAAACGTTTGAAAGAACACATTGTATCTGTTCCCTGATGGACATTAAGTGATATACTACTGACCTCTCAACTCCAGTACTTTCTTAAATTGTTCCACCAGGGCCTGTGACTAAGGGTGTATTTATTCAGCCAAATAAATGTTTTTGTTGATAAACACTTGGTCTGGCAAAATGCTTTGCAAAGAAATTACTCCACTCTACAATGTGACATCACATCAGCTGTTGATCTTTTTGCTTGATAAACTAGGTTGTAGTTATGTTTTAGACCGTGTATGTCATCTGTTCACTCACCTAAGAGTAGTTCAAAACATTCACATCTAGAAAGGGGCAGTTTTTTCATCTCAAATCTTTCTTCCTGTTGCTAAATGAATATTCATGAGATGAGTGAACTATTACTATAAGAATGAACATGAACAGTTTTTGGATCATGTTAAAGAAATTTAACACAATTGAAAAATGATGTGTGGCAGAAAAGCATAATCAGGTAAAGCAGAAAAACATTCCTGAAAAATTTGCTCTACTTTCCCATCCTATGTGTTGGGGGGAAAAACAATTTGTGAACGGTTTAAGTGAAAGACAACCAGCATGCTCTGGACATCACAGGGTAAAATTTACTTTGGCTAATGAAGGCCAACTTTGACACGTTTGTCCTGACAGAGCATTCAGGCAGAAGTGTCTGAGAACAAAAGTGTGACTGAGCCTGATACCTAAGGCGGTAGGTAGTAGTGCTGGCAGCCAGGGTCAAGTCACAGAAAAAGGCCTGACTGAATACAGAAAGGCAGTTCATCATACATCAATAGATTGCTAAATCCTTCATCCACTATTATTAATAACTACTGATTGTACTAGGGTTGCAAAAAGCTGTGAAATGCCCTCCCCATTTGTTCCCCTTGGCAATAACCATCTATTGTTTGCTTTATGTGTCAGGGCTAGGCAGAAAGATTGATGAGCTTTTCTATGCAAATAGAGTTGAAAGTAAAAAATAAAACAAGACTAAAGTGATCCCTTCTAAATTGCACCCTAGTCCCTATAGACATTAGTCCAAGTAATGCACAAAATGGACCAGTTGTTCCCAACCTGCGTTACTAGTATTTGGACTATCCATAGGGCAATAACCGTCTTTCTCGTAAAAAACAAATGTGGATAGTTTAGGGGTTCTCTGGGCAGAGAAAAAATTAGTTGGTGGCGCAGTCTGTAGCAAATTGTGATATTTTTTGCCAAATAATATATTTGTTAACGAATGTACACATTCCATAAAATATTAAGTTTCAAAATTGATTAAACTATACACTCATTAATAAGTACATTTTTCACATGAATTATTTAATACACTACCGTTCATAGTTTCTTTTGTCATTTCTGTCATGGAATAGCCTTCATTTCTCAGAACAAAAATAGACTGCTGAGTTTCAGAAGAAAAATATTTGTTTCTGGTCATTTTAAGCCTGTAATTAAACCCACAAACACTGAAGATACTGAACTAGTCAAAAGGCCGGTTTTATTGCTTTGTTTTTTAATGATCAATTAGCCTTTTAAAATTATTAAGTGGGATTAGCAAACAACATGCCATTGGAACAAAGGATGAACACAGGTTGCTGATTATGGGCCTCTTTACACCTATGTAGATATTCCATTGAAGATCAGCTGTTGCCAGCTACAGTAGTCACCTACAATATTAACAAATTCTACACTCTTTCTGATACATTTTATTTAATGGCCAAACTTTGCTTTTCATTTAAAAACAAGGACATTTCTAAGAACAAGGACCCCAAACTTTTGAACGGTAGTGTATTTTTTATTTCTATTTTGGTGCAACCAAAATAGGTTGGGAACAACTGACAGGTAATGGGGTGCACTATTCAATTTAGGTTGCCATTTGGGATGTATAGTAGCATCTATAGTATCATTAATAAGTCACATTTTGTTCTTCAGCAGTTTACATGTTATTTTCCTTCATTAAAATATTCACAATATTTACAGATTAAAATACCCAAGGCTTAAATCCTTTACATCTACACTTTTGTTTATGCTTTTCATCTACTGTCAAAAAAATCTTCCCCTCAGGTTTTTGTTTTATACAAAAGATATCATCATTATTAATACTGCTATCAAAGATTGTCATTTCATTCCTTTACATTTATTATACCAATGATGGCTGTTGTGGTTGGTATCTAATACACTGAGTGTGCTTTCCAAATGGCATCCTACTCCCTAATAATTTCACACATTTCAACAAAAGTAGTCCCCTTAAAAGAGGAATAAGCCATAATTTGTGACGCATGAATGTAAGACTCATCTTGATTTTAGAATGCCATGTCTACTCACCCATGTCTGAAATTGCATTGGAGATGACTTGAAGGTGGCAGTGCCCAATACGTTGAGGAGATGAGCATATGAGATGCATGGAATCTCTGAAAGAAACTGAGGTGGACACGATGTGCCAATATTTCTCACTAGGTGGGAGAGTAACCAGATGTAGATTTTGTTTTGTTCTGTCACTCAGTGCATGTTGTGTCTGGCCTCTTACCAAGTGTGTTGCATAGTATTAATGGGAGAAACGGTCCAAATAATTTACTTAAAGACCTGTTTGGGCCATGGGTGAAGCCTTTTCTTAGGGTAATGTAAAAAATCTAGTGGATGCAGTGTCCTCATTTTGGTAAGTTACCTCTAATATCACTCACTCCTTCCTAGTTCCAGGTCTCTCCTAATTGTTCCTACCTATCCACTCTCTACCCTGGTTCAGTGTCTCACTTTCTAGGCCCACCAGGTCTTCCTTTAGCCCTCCATCCTTCGATGTCTACTCAGATGATCTTGGTTCAGTAATCGTCAGGTTGGGGGTCTTTTCTGTCTCTGTTTCCTTTTGGCTGAACAAGAAGGCCCACCAGCTTGGGGAGGTTGTCATCTGTTTGGCTGCTCCTGCACTCTTCACCCGCTTCATCTGCTTTAGGGGTTACATGGGGATGTGAAAGAGGGAGTGGATAAAGTGTTAGAGAGATTGGAGGAGATCATTTTATTTATTTTGGGTTTCTACTTATAAGCATTTTTGCCAAAATTAAATAATTATTTCTACACCCCACCCTCGCTCTCCCCCACAGGTAGCCTCTCAACTCATCCACCCCCTCCCCACAGCGCCACTCCTCACCCCTTTATCCAGCCACGTATCAAACTCGTCACTCATGCGTCGCAGCTGCCGTCCATATCTCTTGGCAGCCCAGAGGGCTGGGGGGGCTGACTGGGAGCGGACCCTAAAAGGTAGTCCTTCTGTGGCCACACGGTCCAACCCTTGCCCCGAACTCTGGAGCTCCCCACCAGATGTACCAGGGACCTGGGACTCAGAGTTTAACCTTATCCGGCCCTCGCCTATAAGAGAAAGAGCAGATGATGAGTGGGTGGATATTTACATTTCTAAGCCAGAACAGCCCATAGTGCAGGAGCATATCTCCAAGTAATTACCAAGTAATACAGGACCAGAATCACGAATATAGATACCAATACTGATACTTCTTATTATTAAAAGTGACTAAAGAACTTTCAAGTAGGGGAGAGCTTCTTGTAATATCCAGAGCTCTTGGGGAATCACCTAGGTAAATTAACAAAATAATTACGACGATAGTCTAAGAAAGACTACCTATTTCCATATTTCAGGTATTGAGGTATATTGTTTCAAATGCCATTAAAAGAAGTAATTTAAATATGTTTCAATGGGCTGAATCTACCGTTTGAATGTCTGAATATAGCCTATATTGCACATAATGCTCCTGCTTCGTTCAGTCATAGCCCATGGCATCCATGCATGCAATCAATGTAGGTCTATGGGTTGGACTGGTGGTCGGTGCTGGTAGTCAAGGTGCGCACTTGTGACCCACTTTCTGAGCGCAAAGCAAATGTTTGTTGTTTAAATGTACAGTCATAAGCAACAGCCGTGGAGCTGGAAAAGCACTTAAGATGTGTTCACGACAACGGAATGTTGTTTACAGTGACAGTTCTACTCTTTGATGAAATGTGTAGGCTACAACTTAGAAGAGAAAAACAAACTGGTATCGATCCTATTGACACGTGAATCGACCTTATTTTGGGATTAATGCGCCCACCCCTAATGGAAGTACTTTGCGTTCGAGGCGGATGATCAGAGAGTAATAAATTCACAAAAACCAGTATGCAAACGGTGCCTTCAAACTTCAGACAAAAAGAGGAAACACTTCCAATTTAGCGAAGTACCTCAAAACAGACATCCAGATTTATTTTAAGAATTTGAGGTTAGTGAGTGTTAATTCACATTACATTAACAACATATCCAAAGTGTTATCCTTGTCATTTCCTTAACCTGAAATACATATTACCATTCTTTGTTTGAGACAGCAGGCATTGCTGTTTAGCCTAGCCCAGTGGTTCCCGACCTGGGATACTAGGACCCCTGGGGTAGTACCTGACCTTTCCACAGAGTGTACTTGAAAGCACTCATGACACCATAGGCTTGCTAGCGGAATTTACATGGCGGATACTTCGGGATTAATCCATGCTGTGTAAAAACTTTTTTGGGGGTACAGTAACTGAAAACTGTTGAGGGCCGTTGGCCTAGCCAACTATGTTCCACACGATATTTGCAATGGCTAAAGGCAACCGTGTTTTACCCAACATAATGTAACCATAGCTCATAGTAGTAGGCTACCGTCCAGTCTCATCTGTCATCAAAAGATAACGTAAGTGTTTAAAATACATATTTCTGGACGAATAGTCTATCACCATTCCAGTAAATGGACTCCACCAGAGCTTTGAAGGTGTGCTGTGGAAAGTGGCACCAAGATGTTAGCAGCTGATCCTTTAAGTCCTGTAAGTTGTGAGGTGGGGCCTCCATGGATACGACCTGTTTGTCTAGCACATCTCACAGATGCTCAATTTGGATTGAGATCTGGGGAATTTGGAGGCCAAGTCAACAACTTGAACTTATTGCGTTCCTTAAACCATTCCTGAAATGTTTGGTTTGTGGCAGGGTGAATTATTCTGCTGAAAGAGGCCAGTGCCATCAGGGAATACCATTGCCATGAATGGGTACACATTGTCGGCAACAATGCTCAGGTAGATGGTACATGTCAAAGTAACATCAACATGAATAACAGAATCCAAGGTTTCCAGCAAAACATTGCCCAAAGCATCACATTGCCTCCAACGGCTTGCATCCTTGTCTTCTTCCCATAATGCATCCTCATGCTCACGAGGCCATTGTAGGCGTTTTCGGGCAGTGGTCACAGGGTTCAGCGTGGGCACACTGAGGGGTCTGCGGCTACACAGCCCCATACGCAACAAACTGCGATGCACTGTGCGTTCTGACACCTTTCTATATTAGATTAGATTCAACTTTGTCATTGAACAGTATAAGTGCAGTATTAGTACCAGCATTAACTTTTTCAGCAATTTGAAATAGAGTTGCTAGTCTGTTGGATCAGAGAAAATGGGCCAGCCTTAGCTCCCCATGTGCATCAATGAGCCTTGGCCACCAGTGACCCTGTCACGAGTTGGCTGCTTTTCCTTCCTAGGACCACTTTTGATAGGTACTGGCCACTACCAACAGGGAACGCCCCACAACGGCTGCAGTTTTGGAGACCCTCTGATAGTTGTTTAGCCATCACAATTTGGTCATAATGTTATGGTTGATCGGTGTATATGCCATTACAGCCTGATTAGTGTTTTACTTCATCTAATCTATAGCCGATGTTTACCTTTTTATTTTTTTCATGTCTCATCTGGGTACCGCAATTGAAATGCTGTGCCATAAAATGTTGACTGATTGTATTTTAAGCACAGTACTGTTTGTTTTAAATACTTAAAGGCTACATGCCACTGTTCTTTTTTGTAATGTTAATAGTTGTCTCTTTTTATATATTACTTAAAGGCTTCATGCCACAGTTGTAGTTTTTATTTTTAGGAGTGTATGTTGGAAGTACATGGGATTTATTGTGTTTTATTCTTTTACTGTGGTATTGAGAATTCTGGAATTTCACTGGTGTTGGTATCGACGACAACATTTCTGGTATCATTACATCCCTAGTCAAGACTGATTATTTTCTCACTGTCCTCTGGTCTTACCTGGAAGGTTAAGGGAGTGGCCTAATCGGCTTCCAGTCTTCCCCTTTCCGGCACTACATTCCCTTTTCGGTTCTTCTACATCTGAGGATTCAGATTCGGTGTCTGATATAACAAAAATATTTGCCATGGTGACATCTAGAGAAACAAAGCGAGAGAGTGAACGATAAAAAGGGGTGAGAGGTGAAAGAAATGTGAGGTAGTCATTAAATACAGGCAGAAAACAGTTAGAGGGAATGAGACAAACGGGGAGATGAGAGTCCAAAATGTGGGTGGAGAGCAAAAAAACATGCAGCCAGAGAAAACATTATTAAACAAATTCACTTGAGTCTTTACAAGGCTTTGACTACTCATTCGTCGGCTTATCAGCAACTTGAGTTTCAGTACCTCACACAATGAAGGAGGCAAACCTATAATCTTGAATACACACTTCTAAATGGGTTGATCAATATTGACTGCCATTTAAATGTTTATATATTCTATTTATCCTATTTTCCTATAGTTTCTAACCTTTTTGTATCTGAGCAGACAGACGGATGCTGTACACTTCAGAATTCATCCTACTGCATCTTACAGTTACATCTTCTAATTAACAAGTGACTAGTGGCTACCATACATCTCCAAAATATTGCAATCCCTCAACCTCATTTCACAGTTAAGTTTGTCCAAAGTGTGTACCCTTAAATGGCACATTATGTACAAAGCATGCTGTTATTTCTCAATAGTTCTTTCAATATGGATGAAAATACACTAAAATAAAAAAGTTGACAATTTGTACTTTCACCATAATTAATTACCATTGAATACATATGAAATCCAAAGTGCTGGAGTAGACAGCTAAAAAGATGTATCACTCAGTAGTTGTGGACTGCACTGAAACTATCCCCAAAAACCATTACAACCAACACTATCCCCAACTTCCGGGAAAATGTCCCCATTAGTCGACTCTGGTTTAACCAGAGTTCGTAAATTTTTTAAATTATTTTAAATAAGTTTTAAAAAGACATATGACATAGCAGTAATCAAATAACCAATTATGGAACCTAACAAGTCAAAGGTATCGTGAATAAAACAATAAGTAAAACATGAAATAAGTCATTGTTTCTTAAGGTTTGATTTGAATACCGTGTTGGTGTTGCAATAAGCGTAAGTTGCTTAACGTCGTTAGCTACAAAACCTAAACACAACTTGTTGTTCAAGCTTTTTTTCGCATACGCCTTGGTCCAAAGGTAGTTATTGCTAGCAGCTTTACCAGATACCGGCAAGGTAAAGTGAGGTTTATGCTCGAAGAAGATGTGCCTAATGTGTTATATCGCCGACAATAACAACGTGTTACATTAAAACACACTCTCGCCAAAATGTATGGTATAATCGGTGTTCTTCGTGATTGATCAATCGATTCTGGAGACAATGGACAACTTGGTCACAGCACAAAAACGCGGAAGAAAGTGAATGTAATGTAACTTTTAAAAAATCTGAACAAACCATTTCTTACCCGAAGTATTCCTTTTACCGGTAAATCTGTTCTAATGGGTGCTTCTACCTCTCTTTCCTCGATATTGTCGTTGTCTGGTATATTTTTCTACTAAATGTAGGCTGCAATAAAATTTACTTTCCTCGCCCAATCGCGTCGCCACCGTCCATCTACCGCACCGCTTTCCTGCGATCCACCAATGAACGGGTGCGCGCAGTGCGCGTTGGACTGACCTTGCCATCTACGTCACTGTTGCGAGCTAGGACTCCTTTTCGCTTTTGTTTTTCTCGTCCCGTAATGCGCGATATAGCGGTGAAGCAAGAAATCAGATTCTTTGCATTTACCTTGTGTCAGACGATATAGTGAAATGTAATCTGCAAAATTGACACAATTACATACAATAGGTGTTGCATATAAAATAATCAAATACGTATTCATATACCAAACATAATTTTTTAAAAACTGTTATAGCATTTTTAACAACATACAGAATGTCAATGTATTTGTCAAAAGCTAATCAAAATAAGGAAATAAAACATTTATGTAAGAGTAGGTCTGAACAACAATTTCCTCCCAGAGGTTATGATGTTCAGTTGTTAATGCCTCCGGCAGATACTCATAAGACAACTATATGATCTGAGCAGAATGTGAATGTATGATCAACAAGGGCAATGGGCATGTTCCCAAGAGACTGGCAGGCTGCACAGTTCACACCATAAAGAGTCTCACTGACACCTTGCCATCCCTGCCACCTGTGAGTTTTCAGAAGCTGTTGACTCTGATTTCAGTTAGACATTGTTTTTGACTAATCATACATTCATTTAATTTACTGGTAATGTGCACATTTATAGTTCCAGTGTATCTAAAGGTCTAAATTCAGGCAGATGAGCAGAGTTTTGATGCATGCTCAAACAGCTTTTAGTTAATAGCTTTGATGTAACTTGAGGTGAGCGTGATAGGTTCTGTCGGACACCTAGCTGGTTGCTGAGGGGCACAGTACAGATAACTAAATTATTCAGATGGCTAGATTCTTTGGTCATAAGTGACTTCTACTGCCTTCCTTCCCTCAGATTACAGAGGATCAGTTTTGGGATTTGCAGATGACTGGGGTGGAATTGGTCAGCAATGAACTTGACTGTACACTTCCTTGTCCTGGAGACATGAGGGTCCTTGATGGAGGGCAGGTAGCAGCTGATGACCCTTTATAAATAATAATTCAAGGTTGTTTAAATCTTGAATGGTGATTGGCTAAAAGCCACAATATATGTAAGTTATAAGGCACAAAGAAGTGTTGTATATGGTCAATATATGGTCAACTAAACTGTTCTTAGGCACAACACATCACACCAGGACACATTGCTTAGTCGTGGTATTTTGGCTACATATCATGGAATCACCAAGATGCCTTATCACTACTATAAACTGGCACAGTTAGAGCAGTAAAAAGTGATGTGATGGCATACCAGTGGTAAACGTTTCATAGGCCATGGTTATTACATTGCAATATTCACCCCAGGTCTTTTGTCTCCCTTGGCTGTCTGACCCAGTTGTGCTAGGAATCCTTGTAGAAGCTGTTTAAACACAAATAACTTGATGCCCATAGAGCTATGACCAGGACAAAAACAACAACAATTTGGTTAGCTTGCTAATTTTAGTATGCACTAGTCTCTGGTTAAATGAAACACTACCACTAAGCCCTGCTAACTACTTAGTCATGCTTGAAATCACTAGTAAAGTGATAAATCTGACTGGGAAGGTCTTGTCTTGCTTCCACATATGAAGTGGTGTTCTCTCCCTGTATATGCGCTTAAGAGACTACATCCAGGTGTGTTCTAATCTTAAATTGAAGGAGACACAAGCGATCAGTGAAGCCAGGTGTAATTAGTTACTTTTACACTGATCACTACCCACCCCGGGGATCGCTGTTGGATGCATTTTCCCCAGCTGGCACTGTTATTTGGCTAAAGCATGAAATCAACTAAATACACTATTGCCAGTAAGTGCATTGATTACATTTTAAAAAAATCATGTTCTACTAATATTTGTATGCTAAGTAGGAAGACACCTACATACAGAGGCTTCAGCACACCCTGGTTTTTATATTCTTTATATTCCTTTATATTCCTTTTGGGGGCATGTCTCACTTATATTGGGATTAATGAGAGAAAGCCCGGAGATGTAATTGGCTAGACACAGCTGTACTCAGTGTTCAGTCACACAATCACTGCGCACGAAAACCACACACAGCACTGCAAAGGTCATGCAATTACAAAATAATACAAATAAATTATCCACACAATGAACCTCATAGTATAAAAACATCAGTAGCACTGCACACCATAAAATGCGTAAATCCCCATTAAGTATAAGCAACAATTTAAAAATATGAGTATGGCACATTTGACAGCAGCAGTTGAGTCTCTCATCCAGCTATGATCTTTATGTCACATATTGAAGGAGAAACCATGCGTAGGATCTTGTGTTTGGTAGTTAGGCTTATTCCAGACACTTTGGAATAAAGCTTTATGCGTTCGAAAACAAGTGGCAACATCCATTTAGAAAGAACACGCTAACATGCCTAAAGAAAATACAAGTGGTAATGTCCACATAATAGTGATAATGGTAAGATAATGGGTTCCAGGTGTGATAACAGGGACAATTAACGGACCAGATGATGAATGACGACAATAGTAGCTAGGAGCCGTGACTAATCATATGAGGGCGCAGGGGGACTGGAAGACATAACAGCATAGCTGGAAATCCCAGGCAGCGTGCGGGGACATGACCCCCCAATCCAGGGGAAACCTATAATTTGTCCCCCCAATATCTCACTATAAGCATAACTATATAATGTCAATATTAATATGGCCCAGTGAAAGCAACTGAGCTGATTATCAATACTCAATCGTTTTCTTAAGTTTCAAAACATTACAGCCCCCCACCCTTTGCCTCACAATGGTTTGATCCACTGCCCCCCAGCCCTCAGCAGTGGCACATTTTACAGGTACAATGCATGTGTGGGAGCCTGACAGACTGAATTTGCCATTGGTGACTGACTTTCAGTAAGTAGTGTGATGGAAATGTTCTTTTTCCATAGTACAATGAAATCATATAGCTTATTCTAAGTAGAACCCAATAATTTACTAAGACTATATTATGTGTTACGGCTCTGCTCACTTGTACAGAATGTGCCTACAACAGATAGCTATAGTTTTGGCTAAACTTCTCAAGGGCTGTAAACAACTTGTTACATTTAAGCTGAAGACTGCAGAGAAGCTGGTGAGACACGTAGACTACACTGTTGTCAGGAATGGTGAAGTGGTGCAGAGGACATACCAGGAGCAGGCAAAGTGGCTGTCACTTTTTGACCTGACTGTGTTGAGGGTGCTGGTAACTGCTCCAGGTTTATAAACGTTTTTTAATAAAACCTGTGAAGAATTTAGTCTCTGTGCCTTTCCCATTTAATGATTTCCACAAAAGTAGTTCAAACAAAGTATATGTTAGACATTTCTTTATTTCTATCACACAATACAATGAAACAATTTTTTAATCTTCACCAGCCTTCATTTTTGCTGCATTGAATTACAGGTCACACTTGATGTTAGTAAGCGGTTAACTGACATTTGCTAGTAAGCTACCGAATCGTCAACCAGTGTTTGCAGTTGTTTGAATTTGAGTCAATGAGAGAAGCTTGCAATGCTATGTAGTTCCTTTGCTGGCAAGGTGAGAGTGTGGGGGGTTCTCCCGAACGTCGGCCTCATGGAGAGAGCCTGCCACCACGGGCCTGAGGAGAGATACATGGAACAAGGGATTAATACGGTATGACAGGAAGTTGTAATCAATATGTTACCTTGTTCACTATTCTCAGGACTTTGATCGGCCCCACAAACTGCGAACTCAGCTTCCGGCAGGGAAGACAGAGGGGCAGGTTCTGGGCTGACATCCAGACCCGATCACCTGGAACAAAGACCGGGGCCTTACTGTGGCAGTGGTCAGACTGTTCTTTCTGATGGCACACGGCATGCTGAAGGCGGACATGGGCGGTGGTCCATGTGTCCTCAGTTCCCCATTTACAATGCTTATTTAGTTCTCCTCCTCTCACTAGTTCCTTGTGAGTTATTGTTTTTATAATGAATACAGACGGAGCCCTTTGCCCATTTTCTGTTACTATATTCGAATTCGTTTTTCGATAACCTGACCATTGCTAGCCGACCAACCTTTTGTCTTACCTTGCCTGTGCCTTTGCCTTCAACCAGCCTTTTGGACCTGCTTGACTTTTGGACCTGGACTACAAGTGTTGCCTGCCTTCTGGTAACTCTGTCCAGCCTCCCCGTGTACCGACCTGTGCCTGTTATTGTTTTTTTATCGTTTTTCCTATACAATAAATTGTGTGCTCTGCGCTTGATTCATCCATATCTGTCTTTCGAGTGTATTAATTACACCAACTCCTGATTCACACACTCCACCTGCCCGTTGGAATCAGCATGGAACCCATAGGTGAGATTGACAATGACCCCTAAACGCTTGAGAAGTGCCTTCCTAAAAAGGGATGTAAATTGCGGACTACGATCAGACACAATATCCTCTAGCGTCCCATAATGCCGACATGGGTGAAAAGCTCTTCCGCAGTATACAGGGCAGTGGGGCACCAGGAAGACGAAGGAGGGGGCAGGCTTTGGGGGAGGGATCAGTGAGAAAATCAGAAAGTGAGGCCATGGCCATTGTGGAACAGGTAATGGATGTAATTTACCAGCTGGGAGATGTCTAGGCGTCTTGCTCTAGAAACATACCGAGCAGGAAGTAACCTAGACCCTTGTGTCCTTAGCCAGAAAGGGACACCAGTACTTGCCGATGAGGCACTTAATCATATGCCCTATCCCTGCATGGCTGGAAGAGAGAGTTTTAAGGGCCCAGTAAAGGAGCTGATCATGCACAGTCATCAGTATGTAGTGGTGGAGGCTCAGTGTGCATTGCCCGCTGGACCTCTACGTTAAACTCCCACAAGACTGGTACAAGGAAACAAGCCTCCGGAAGGAAAGGGCTTTTAACCACAGTCCTCTCCTCTGAGTCATGCATGTGAGAGAGCACATCAGCCGTCGTGTTCTTACTACCAGGGATGTATGACAAAGTAAAATCAAACCTAGCGAAGAATAGGGATCACCTGGCCTGGCGAGGATTCAGCCTCCTCATTGCCCAGGGGGCTCATTTGTAAAACTGTGCATAGAATTCAGGTGGAAATGCTGCGTACAAACGAAACACAGAAAGTGCACACGCACAAAAATATTTGGATTTATAAAACAGTGCGCACCCACATCCTACATCGGTTTTCTTTAATAAATTACAACCAACTCGAAATTAAGTGCACACGTGCGACGCGTCTTGTCCCACACAATTAATGCCCATAATTGCCAATAAATGGTCACTGAAATGCCCAGAATTCATGTTAATTGATACTGACTCCATGCCTGCAGTGATGGCAAATCCCAACAGAAAACCTAAAAAAAAGTTTATTCTAGGGGTGGAACAACGAAAAACATATTGTTTGGTGGACACAGTGTGGGCATTACAAATGTTTCAGGTCGCTGTCATACAGGAAGACCCAAACACGACCCATCTTCAATGCTTTTACTGAGGGAAGGAGGTCGTTGGCCAAGATCTCGCAATACATGGCCCCATCCATCCTCCCCTAAATACTGTGCAGTCGTCCTGTCCCCTTCGCAGAAAAGCATCCCCAAAGAATGATGTTTCCACCTCCATGCTTCACTGTTGGGATGGTGTTCTTGGGGTTGTACTCATCCTTCTTCTTCCTTCAAACACGGCGAGTGGAGTTTAGACCAAAAAGCTCTATTTTTGTGTCATCAGACCACATGACCTTCTCCCATTCCTCCTCTGGATCATCTAGCTGGTCATTGGCAAACTTCAGACGGGCCTGGACATGCGCTGGCTTGAGCAGGGGGACCTTGCGTGCGCTGCAGGATTTTAATTCATGACGGTGTAATGTGTTGCTAATGGTTTTCTTTGAGACTGTGGTCCCAGCTCTCTTCAGGTCATTGACCAGGTCCTGCCGTGTAGTTCTGGGCTGATCCCTCACCTTCCTTATGATCATTGATGCCCCACGAGGTGAGATCTTTCATGAAGCCCCAGATCGAGGGAGATTGACAATCATTTTGAACTTTTCTAATAATAATCATTTGGAACTTTTCTAATAATTGCGGCAACAGTTGTTGCATTCTCACCAAGCTGCTTGCCTATTGTCCTGTAGCCCATCTCAGCCTTGTGCAGATCTACAATTTTATCCCTGATGTCCTTACACAGCTCACTGGTCTTGGCCATTGTGGAGAGGTTGGAGTCTGTTTGATTGAGTGTGTGGACAGGTGCCTTTTATACAGGTAACAAGTTCAAACAGTTGCAGTTAATACTGGTAATGAGTGGAGAACAGGAGGGCTTCTTAAAGAAAAACTAACATGTCTGTGAGAGCTGGAATTCTCACTGGCTGGTAGGTGATCAAATACTTATGTCATGCAATAAAATGCAAATTAATTATTTAAAAATCATACAATGTGATTTTCTCGATTTTTGTTTTAGGGTTCTGTCTTTTGCAGTTGAAGTGTGCCTATGGTAAAAATTACAGACCTCTACATGCGTTGTAAGTAG
>JACXGJ010007072.1:0-31802 GCA_016801105.1 Esox niger | reverse complement strand
TGTCAAGTTATATCAATGTACATCCTGATGAGTGAAAATCCTTAATATGTTCAGGTTCCCCATTACATTGATGACATATTGGAAAACATGCTCACCAAATGGTTAGCCTGCAAGATAATTGAATGCTCTTTCTGCTACAGAGCCCACACAGGGCCAGATGCTCCAGGGCCAAAGAGCCCACACAGGGCCAGATGCTCCACGGCCATATGACAAAAGGCTAAAAGTATAAGGGCAGTGGATTGTATTGAAAACAAGGAATCAGGCAAAATTAAATGAATAAAGGTAGGATAAGATAGAGAATGACAATGGCTTAGGGATAAGCAAGTCTCTTGGATGCCCACACAGATTTCAACCACAAAAATCCACCCATTATTAACATGTGCAGGCTGTTCCATGGGTTGGACTAGCTTTAATGCATTTCTGTTTGAGAAGAGAAAAAGGGTTAATTAAAGAAATGACTAAAATCTTAAGAAATGTCTAATATTGCAGCACACTTCTACTTCAGCAGTAAACCGAATAACAAAGCCGACATTTTAACCAGACAAACTTATTTGATTTTAATGTATCAAGAGAGGAAAACCCAATAATGGCAGGTTAAATATGTCCAAATCTCATATGGACATGGAAGCCGAGTCCAGCACTGTGAAATGACAGCAGATCAGAGCCACCCCACCTGCCTTGTGGTTACAGGCCAGCTACCACTGACATCCCTCAACTGAACACATGAAACAGACTGAACACCCATTAGCCTAATCCAAGAGATTAGGACCGTATATTATCAACATTAAACCACACGTACCACACTGATATTCCATTTCATGGAACACAACATCTGTACCTTTCAAGCCCAGGGCAATAGGCTAGGATTACACCACACAACGGTCACGCGACGGAGAACATACGCCATTTCCGCTAATGTGCGAGGACTGAATTGCAACGGCGTTACTGAATAGCAGTCTTATAATCATGTTAAAGGAACAAAAAATAGAACCAAAGCCTAGATTGCTGAAGCTTTTGCATAGCCAGCTGAAAGGGCAAAGTGGTGAACCTTCCCTTTAAGACGGCTCTTTCCCAGATCAGCTGAGAGGAGGACATCTACAAGGCAGAAGATGCACTACGGGGATACCATGACTCACACAGCACAGCGCCCCGTGAAAACAACGCAACACGACAGAAGAGGACGAGTCGCTCGCCGCACTCATCCATTATGGAGAGGGTGGATGGAAGCAAGGAAAGGGTGAGTTGTAACAGGGTCACTGATGTGGAAGAATGTTTCACTCCGTTGTCACTAAATTATCAGTGGCATGTTAAAGATCATTGAAGGCCTTGGCATGTTGGCATGCCGTTTGGACCGACTTCTGTTGCTTTGCCAGTTCTGTGTGGAATTGTACAAGGCTTTGTTTGCTAGCATTCACACCTAACTTCTCTTACTAACATTCAACATTGACTGTCAAACTTCACAGTTGCCTTGTAGTGATTCTGAATCATGGCATTGGTTGCTAAAATATTCTGGTTAACTTAATTACATGCAATTGTTTTAGACAAGCAGTGTTGGTTGGGCAGTACATTTCTCCCAAATGTTATTACCAACAGCAGGATGGGCACAGAACAACACTCCACAACATTTCAGAACCAATTCCGTCACCACATTTGCTGATGTTGTTATGGTTACCCCTCAACATTCCCAAAACACCATTAGCAAAATTCCCGAATTGGATCAGGGGAGGGGCATTTCTCATTTGCTTTGCAATTGTATTGACACTGATACTTCCCGCATTCACAAAACAGGAGAAAACTGCTGAGGTGAACCAAAACTCAAGCCCCAGTTTGCAGATGCAGACTGAGGTTGTTCTATTGGCAGCCATTTTGGAGATTGAAGGCACATGCCGGAATTCAAAGAGAGAGAGCTGATCATCACTACCCTTTACCAGCCAGTCTACAACTGCTGACGATGAAGGGGGATGGGATACAGTGGGAGGTTTCTTTGCTGTGATGGATGTAGCACGGTGCCCTGGTATCATGACAACAATTCAATTCAGCAGGGTTAAGGCTTTTTGATATAGACAGCCTAGCTTCCTGACAGTTACACAAACAATATAACAAATTACACCAGGCTCGGCATCATTGTCCTAATCAAGTACGTCAGCATCCACATCAGTTCCTAATTGCATTATCAATTAGGCCCATCAGCATCTACCTCTTTATCATGGCACCATTTCCACATCAGCCTCCTGTACACCGCACACAGACCTATAGCTCTTTTCAGTGACAGTTGGTCTCCAACATATTAAGCTAATAGCTTGATGTTTAAATCAGGCTAAGTTGACCTCCCTTCGAGGTCTGACACTAATGTGCATTGAACATAGGCTACGCCATGGATGGAAAAAAAAAAAAAACAGCTTCGGTTTGAAAAGAATATCGCCAGACATAATGTAGTCTAATACACAGAAAAATGATCTAGAATCTTACCATGTCCAATCTCTCTGCATACTGTAGCTATCCACACACCCACAGAATACAACCCAATGAGAATCAACACAACGCTGAACAAAGCAAAACGCTAATGGCACCATATAAACCTGTCAAATTTGACCAACAAAGGGTTTGTGGGGGGGTTGCGAGTGAGGAGACAAAAAACGGAGAACGAACAAATGAATGAAAGAAAGGAGAGGAACAACAGAGCGGGGGCTGAGGAAGAAGAGGAGGCGAGGACTGCCTCCTCTTTCTACCTCATGAATATTGCATTTATGTCCCTTAAAATGCAACCAAAATGCAATTCTGAGTATCCGTTTTACGGGTTGAGACTTGCTGGTATGCTAAAACACTAATTACAGACACAGATCCTATTTTCACGTCAGCCTCTCATACATCCACTGCGAACAAATTGTCACTGTATCCTGACGCCACCCACCGTATTAATGTATTCCTCAATTTAAACCTGGATTCCATGATGACAGAATAAACCAACCAGGCAGATGCTCAGATTTCCCATTTGCCTGAAAGTGAATGTAGCTCTGCGTCAGATGGGAGGTTGTCTGTGTATGAGACGGGGTGTGAGGGAGAGGGTGGGTGCTTGTGAGTTTCAATGTGCGTGTGTGAGAGAGAAGGAAAACGCTATGGATGGATAGCCCCTCAGCAGACAGCTAGACCAGAAAAACCCTGCAGTCAGCTGCAGAGCGACAAATGCCCTTCCCCTGACACCACAAAGAAACAGTGGGCAGCCACTTAGCAGCGTTAGCCCACACTTAGCCCGGCTAACCCGGCGCCGCACAGCACAATACGACCAAGGATTAACGAACGACGATGTCAACACAGACAAAGACGACACAATCGCGGACGGAGCGACTCCATGGCAACCGCACAGCATCCAGAGAAAGACAGCGTCGCACAGCCAGAATGACACACCTGCTTTGTTAACCAGTAGATAGGAGAGGCAGCAGTCCTAAAGACCAGCCCACTCACTCCTCACCAGTGTCCACTATCTTAGCCCACCACAGACGCCAGCAGCACTGACATCTTGGGCATTTGGCCACAGGCAGGTTCTCCCTCTCTCACTCCATCATGGCGTTCCCACCAATCCTTTTCTCTCTCCCTCTCAAGCACAATGCAGCCCTTTTTTTGCACAGCCCTAGCAGCTCACCGGCAATGATAAAGTGAAAAGTTGAGAGGATCTGTGCAGTGCACATCCCCCAACACCCTTCTTGTCCTTCTCCCTCAGCCTCTTCTCCCAGCCTCTCCCTCTCACACCAACCAACCATCAAAACAAAAGGCTTAGCGGCTACGCCTCGCTATTCATACAAACACACCATTCTTCCCACCAGGAGCTCCCCGGCCTGCCCCTAATCCTTATTAACCGACCCAATTTAAAAAATAAATAAGCTTATGTCCGTCGTTGAAAGAAAGTAAAGGGTTGTCTTAAAAACACACACAGAAGGGAAAACCTTACCCCATTTCGGTAGCAGTGACAGTCTCCATCCCATCTCCCTCTTCCTCTCAACTGTTTCAGACGCTGAGAGCACAACCAGCCAGCACCCGGTCACGTGACCGGTCGGAACAGCCAATCACCTTGCAGCAAGAACCAGGGCCAGCCCTGTTCTGCTGTTTCCGTGGTTGGTTCTGCAGTGACCGATCCTAGCTGGCTGGCCTCCAGCTCTGTGGCACAGCTGCTTCTCCCATCCGACTCAATTAGGCCTCTTATTGGGAGTGGTGCTGGTGGGAGCCCCGGGCGCCAGAGAGAAGACCAGGCAGAGTGAGCAGGGTGGGGGGGGGCAAGGGGTTACGAGGGGGGTGGTACAACAGGTCAGAAAGCCCTGAAGGTCACACCACCGACTGGGGGTTAGGGGGTTTGAGGGAGACCCCCCACACCACACACACTACACTGACTGCGGCACTAAACCAACCCCCTGAGAACTAATAATGACAAACACAAATACAAGGCAAACACACAGAACCAAAATCAAACAACGATGTAACAATCAGCACAATAGGGTTAACTCTGCCTGAGCCAACAGCAGACAGACCACACTTTCAGTGGCAGTCGGAAAGATCTCATTAGGAACATATAGTAAACCCAAAGCAAACAAACCAAAAAAAACATTTTAAAAAGCCTGAAAGACAACCAAAAGAACTTCCATCGTGACTAAAACATATTGATTCTATCATTACAATCCAAGCTATGACACACGTGTGCGTGTCTATTTGCTGAAGCTTCTAGAAGCTGACTACAGACTACAGAATAGCAACCTCAATGTTCCCGTTTCCAACATACATTATGTTATCCAGAGGTTTAACGCCGATGCCCCTGTAGCCAACCTCCATAGACGCTCGCAAGAGACACCTTGACAAGAAGTGCGGGAATGGTGGAGAAACACCTTAATCAATTGCCACAGATTCAAGCTGACAAGGGTATGATAGTTTCAACTCACACAATACATCTCCAAGCCCAGTGAAAAGGTGTTGCATGGTTGGAGAGCCAGCGTTGAGAGACACCTATGAAAACCTGACAAGAGTATCCTAAAACACACCTAAACATGCAACAATCCTTGTTGTATGGAATCATGAAAACAAGAGAATACTAAGGCATTTTGAGTGCAACGTCACATCCAGTGTTGGAAACCTGGATTTTTGTCAAAGGTCAAGGGTCTTCCAGCAGGACCATGCCCCCAAACACACATCAAAAAGCACACAGAAAAGATTCAAGACAAAATGCTGGATTACTCTGAAGCGGTCAGCAATGGGTTTAGATGGAAATCTGATTGGAGTTCTGAACACAGCAGTTGGGAGGCACCCTTCACAAACGGGAGCAGTTTGCCAGTAGATGGGTGCAGGAGGCTCATCCATGCCTAGAACACGCTTGACCACAGTTATTTTGACAAAAGATTGTGTCAAATTTTATCATTGCCATGTCTGTTCATTTTCTGATTTAAAATTACATATTTGGTTCTAAAACAAAGCATTGATAATATTGACAGTGAAATTAGCAATAGTAGAAACAAAACAATAGGGTCAATTCAAACGAATGTTTTAGATTTTCAAGAAAGTGAAAAGTACCACTTAAAAGTACTTAATGTAAAGAAAACAAAAGCTAGGATACATTTCCGAGACATGTTAGATTATTTTGTTGTGTAAACTTGAGCTAGATCAATACGCCACTTTCCAAGGTGGCGCACCCCACATTTTGGGTCAAGCCCTTCTGGATGTTTGCTGGCTCAATACAGTTAGATTTTCTGTCAATTCAAGCGCACAATCTTGTCTAAAACATCTCAAACATGATGTGATAAATTAAAACACTATGGAAATTACGCAACCTAACAAAAGTCTATCGAGTTCTTTATTCCCAATCATAATGTAAATAAGCCCTTAACCGCCAGCTCTGGCAGAGACATTTCCATTTGAGATATAATCCCATGACAATAGCTACCCCATGCCCCACTCAACAGATCCTATCCTGTGAGTGGCTAAGCCAATAGAGACCACTGGACATCCCAGCCTTCACAGCAGGACCTGGGCTCAGCAGTCCATTCATGTCAGAAGGTTCTCATATAGGAAGCAAGTAGAAAATAGTACAGTGCCTTCTACTCCACCAGAGAGCACCAGCTATTAGAGCCGGGAATTGCCAAGGTCCTCATGATACCATAACTATATGCAGACATTTTCAGCAGAGTGCATCCCCCCAATCACACCACTTGAATGAACAACATGCATCTTGCAGTCATCGATGCATGGGTTGAAATTAAGCAATGACAGAGAATTTGCTAGTTTGACCTTGTGCTGTCTGCCTGTCCTGTCTCTCAGTACCTGATTGATGTCCCTGGTTTCAGGCGATTACTTAATATGATTTCCATACAGCAGCTGTGTGAATGTAATTTATCTTCCTTTTGTGTTTTTATTAACCATCTTAACACTTGTGTTAAAAAGTACACACACATTTACTGGTCTTCTGGTCTAGTTTAAGTATTGTCATAGACTGTAAAATTATGGTGTGTGTTTAAGAGAGAAATAAAAGGGGAAAGTCCTGATCCAGCAAAAATAAAAACATACTTCAAAAAGGGAGAACTGACAAGAATCAGGCAAAAACAATGACTGCTATAACGTGACATGCCGAAACGGAAAACAGGCTAGATATCTAGCCATATTAAACTATGTAAGGTGTCTGCAATGCCTTGCACAGAAGCACAGAAGCCCCCAAGATGCAGACCTATTTTCGGCACCAGAGGGGCATACGCAGAGCGTAATGAGTAATTGCTCTGGATAAGAGCGACTTGCTAAATGACTAAATGTACAATTGAATTCAACTCTGAATGGATGCGCTGTATCACCACACAACAGGAAGAAAAGGGGGAAAGGAAAAAGCGTTTCTGAATGCGGGTTTTTATTTTCATGCAAATGAAGAGTGTTTGTGAAAGAGCAATGGCAGACATTGGCAACCAAGAAGCGTTGTTGGCTTGGCTGATCCCTTCCTCTCACTGGCACTGTTGTTGTCCTTAGTAAAGAACTCTCACTCATTCTCCCGATTATGTGGGGGGAAATTTTTTAATTGATAATGTTCAATTCCCGGCAACAAGCTAAGACATCCCAGAGAGCGAGTGAAAGTGCTCTTGCCCAGTCAACTCAATAGTGGGGAACCAATGGTCAGGCATATCAATGGTAATTTCTATCAATGACCCATTTGTCAAGATAAGCCCATAGCCTGACAATACTAACACTGTCATTTCAAATCATCAGAAAACATATAATGCAGTGGGTCATGGTAACATGAAGTAGTCATCTATAGAATGAGAAAGTGCTTAAAATAAAGTTAAACATAATCCACATATAATAATTCGGAAGTCAGTGTTTACCAAAATAAGTTAGAGAGGTTTTGCTATGAGAGGTGACCACCAACATTACCAGATTGCAACATAAGGTGCCACAACATTTTTGAGCAGAGACATTACATACCATTTTTCCCCCTGTAGATACGCAGTCGCAAATTTCAACCAGCATAAGAAACATCACTAACAACCAATGTACAAATGTACAATTAAACATCTGAATAGGATGGCACTCCACTATCCACTGCTTGCTGGCCTAAAGCTCTAGATGGAAGACCAGATGCTGCGGGAAGTGATGTTGTAATACCAGTAGGAGGCACTTTACTCTCTGGTGTAAATGATACATCCCAATACCCCAGAGGAACAAAGGGGAGGTTGCCATGCATATAGTGCGGAGGAGGGCATTTAAACAAGTGTCCATAGCACATATTACTTCTCTTTTCTTTAGCAAATATATACATACATGTACTGTGTAGAGCTATCAATGTTTGTGCAACAAAAATATAGGTTGGTGTCAATAACTGAAAAACGTAGTGTCACCAGCGTTCATGTAACTGTGGAACCTGCAGCGTTTTCTATCAGACTGCAAGTAACTGTTCACGCAGTAATTTTTCAGCTAAGCTACCCGGAGTCTAATCATTAATCAAGAAATGATAACCTAAAGATTTCCGTTGGCAAAACAAGCCTCTTGACTCAAAGTAAATCGCCAGGCATACAGTATGGAAAAAAAATCTACCGTGACAAATTGCAACAGTAACAGTTAGCAAGTTTCTCAAAAGTTACCAAACCGTTTAATTGTGACAGATTAGTAGTATAGCAACACTGAACCGAAACCTTAAACAAGTTGTTAGAGAAATGCAATAAACGCTGCTGTGTTAGTTAGCTACCTCAAAACGATAACGTCAGTAAGAAAGTAGCGAAGTGTTCTTAAAGTGTGGGCAGCTAGCCAAAACAAAAAGTGGCGTCCTTTTCTAGCTATATTCCAGGCAGCTAATAGCAGCCTGTGCTAAATTTAGCTAAGCTAGTTAGCTTCATTTGAAGCTAAACTGAGAACTTTGATGCCAGCTCATTTTTGCAGACATACTTGAAAGTTTTCAAAGGTTCAAGTACTACTCGGTTAAAAAGGTCTACCGGAGATACTTGCATTGACAGTTAATGTGCAATTTGTTCGCCATTCAAAACAACAGGTTGCAGATAGCTATTAGCCACGTTAATGTTACCGTGTAGCAGACTGCTCACCAATAAGCTAACAAGCTATCTACAGTAGTTCACGAGCAATCATTTAGCGAAGGTAAATTATCATACCTGTATGAACATTCGCTCCTCTCTGCACCGAGTATTTTATAAAACGCACTCCAGGGTGAAAAGTCCAAATCAAAAACACGAAACTAACTTTACACGAGGGTCCATTCTAAACTTAAAATTATTACAGTCTTCAACTCCAACTAAACTTTTTCTTTTGTGTCTCCCTCCGCGTTTTTTCTTCGTAGGATTGCTTCCTTCGTTACGCCATGTTGTCTGTGTAGCCTACTGTCAGCTTGCGCGCATGCTTGATGGTGATATGATGATGATGCGCAAAGGGTATCTGTCCTCAGGCCGTGAGAAAAGAAAATCTGAGATTGACTTTGTTTACAGATCAAAATTGTTGGGATGTTTCCTGTCTGATATCTGATTTGTTGAGGCCTATCCTTTAAAATTGAAGGAAAGTAATTTGAAAGGAAGTGGGATATGCTAGACCAAGTTCTTTCCTTTACTGGAAATTGAAAAGAATGTGACCTATTTTTTAAATGTGTATGCATCATTCCAATGACTTTGTGTAGTTGTTATAGTTGTACTCTACCCTTAATATAATGTAGGATATAATAATGATGCCCAAAATAACTTGCATTAGCATCTTTGAAATACTACACACATAAACCCTTGTTTAGCCTATACATATAGCAAGGCAAGTGCATGTTGATATTCAACAAAACTGCAAACAACCTCTGTATTATTACCCCTCTGATTTATTGGGAGGTATTTGCAAAGAACCACCACAAGGTGTCAGGGTAAAGTAAGGTAGAACTTTCTGTGACACCATGGTTAAGTTACAGTATCAATTAATTGCAACTTAATGCAACCAAATGAGATGGCTTTATTTTTTTATAGTTTAATGTCTACACACACAAACCCGAGACTGTGTAACCACAGTCACAGACCATTAATGCCACCAGTGAGGACACTAAAGTGCCTCTGCTGTGAAAAGCAACAAAAAAAGTGGTCATGATTGGTACTCCAAATACTTTCACTGCACCTTCTAGACGCCTCAAACTAAACTCCGGACCTAAAGTTGGCCTGCTCCACTAATTTATTCCAACCCTTACCTCCAGTACTTATTTAGACATGGGACACCAGGTGGGTGCAATTAATGATGAGTGAGGTAGAAAATAATCAGCAGGTTTCAGACCTTGGGTAAGAGTTGTATTCCCCTGGTCTAGACAGAAGCCAGGCAGTTTGTTCTTGGAGCACAGGTGCTGCTGGAGGACCAGCAGGGGGCACTCTTTTATTTCTGGTTAAATGTGAAATCCCAATGCATCAGTGCAGTAAAGGGTACAGTTCCTTGCATACATTGCCATATTTTGGGTTGGAACATTAAACGGCTATCCTGACTTGCTGTGGCATATCATATGCGTGGAAAGTAGGGTTGTTTCCAAGGAAGCGAACATCATCATGCACAGCTTGAAATTGGCTTTTTCATACCCTCCCCTCCCATATAAGAATTTGTTAGGAACTAATTAATAAAGCAGGGAGCCTCATACAAACAAGCTCAAAGACAGTTTCTACAGGCAATCAGACCGCTCACAACCCGACCTGTCTGGCCACTGACTATGCTCAACTGGGAACATATGCTTTTAGACACACACACCCATAGAAATAGGCACTCATATATTTTAACACACCGATTGTACCTGTTAATTTAAATGTGTTTTTTCTAGTTTGTGCATGCAATCATTAAAGTTGAATTTGAAAACAACACACGCAGAAAAAAATCTGTGATGTTCAAATCACAATAGTACATTTTGTGACCTTTTGCCATGAGAAAATGACAACCAGTGGAGAACAAATAACAGTGCAAGCTTGAGCAATATTTATCTCTTTATTTATTATCTCTTTGAATTCATTCTTAAACTTATATCACATTGTTTCAACACGAACTTTTCAGTTTTCCTTTTTATTCGTTATCCTTTTTCATCTGAAAATGTGTCATGTTTTGAACGAATTTCTGATTGTTTATGTCACTTTTGTTATTTTCTTATTTTACACTTGGCGATGAAGCCAACTGGAATTGAATTAGGGGACCTACATAATTTTATATCCCCGACAGGTGGCATGATTGTACAGTATCATCTTTGAACGCATGTTCGCGGTATTCAATGCGTGGAAAGTCCTGATGGGGGCGGAGTCTTTTCTGCGGGGAAGCTTTGTAGTGAGAGATGGACACGCTCCATAGCAACGGACTGTCTGCAATGCTGAAGAGTGGCGAGGGTTTTGGCTCCCTTTTTTACCAGAGAAGTGCAGGCTACACATCTTTCTTCACTTTTAGTGTTGCCTGATATAAGACAAATACAAATAAAACAGTTCTAGATCAAAAATCGGATATGTTTTACTATATTTTTTCTACGATGTCTTGCTATGAATATTATACCTGCAAGAAACTGAAGATCGCATAACTAATGTGCTTATTGGACTCAGGGCCAGGCTTAAGGAAGGAAACTTGCGGTATGAAATTAAATATACCTGAACTAGCCAAGTGCGTCTTCATTGCTCAAAATACAATGATTGTTGAAATAACAATCTTCAAGACAAAACATGGTTTCGCAATGTTTGTGAGAGAGCACAATGTGTATTGCGTTTAGTTTCTAGAAGCTTTTACATCTGCAAAATTTTATTATTAGCATTTTTTTCTTTTTTCAGTATTGTGACTTTTGTTTTAACAGGTGCACAGTTTTTTTTTAATCAATTAGCTAGTGCATTTTGCCAGGTGAATAACAGTTATGGTTCTCTCTTTTTGCAGAGCCGTCACAATAAGAGGATTGGCTGATGAATAAATAGCGACTTTCATTTACTCCTACAAGTCAATCATTTCGATTTTTCTCCGAAAAGCGAAGACATGAGTTGCTTCTGTGCTACCCAAGAGGAGTTTTATTGTGAAGTTTTACTGTTGGATGAAACCAAATTGACGTTAACCACTCAACAGCAAGGAATAAAGGTGAGACAACATCCTTTTACACTCATTGCTCTGCCTGTTATGAGAGGCGGTTGACAGGTGGGCTATTGATTCCATTTAATAGGTAGTCTGAGCGCGTTTGAAGTTTGTCAAAAAGAAAACTTTGGTTCAGTGTTTAGAATATGGAATTTTTTTGTGACTCAATTTTTAATGTATGAAAAATCCCACTATGATCGTTTATAAACAAAGCGCCCAAAGATTTGCCGATCATGAAGCTGTCTTATGGGAAACCGGCTATTGGTATTTGCAGTTGAAGCCTTGGCTACTGTATTTGCTTTTTTACTCGTTGAAACTATAAATAAACATGGCGAGTTGCTTGACTGTAGCAGTCTACAGTGTGTCCAATACCTTTTATTGGTCGTGAATATAAAACATATGCTGTAGGGAATTACCATCCAAACAGAAGCCTGATAATGACACCATTGCAAGTCTGAAAGTTGATGACAGTTTTTTACATGGTCACATTTCTTAGTATGCTATTTCTGAGTTATTGCAGCCTAGTGTGGGCCACATTCAGTAATGCTGCGTTTCATAGTGTTATTATAACACACGGTATGGTAAATCCACAAGTTCACTCTCAAACATTGCATTGAAAAAAAATTGTCTAAGTGGACTTGAATGTATCGGTTGTACCTCTGGTTTGTGTATCTAGAGGCTCAGTGTAAATCAAGACTTCATGATGATAGATACCATGCAGATGCAATTTCAGTTTCACTGACGTCTTGTACGAGCTCATTGTTTTTGTGGTTAGTGATATTGTGCCATTTGTCTAGATTAGCTTTATTCAAAGAATTCACACTCAGCGCAGGCCACTGAGTTTTCATTAGAAGTTGCGAATAAGGGTTTTGTGTATGTATTGGATATCTTCAAAAACAAACATGGTTTGTCTTTGTCCGAAGGCCAGATGCAGAGTAATGTTCTAGCGCGTGATGACCGCTGGGGCTAATCTGTATCCGCTTGCTTATCCTTGCCTTTCCCTTTGACATTCTGTAACTTTATTACTCCATATTTTGTTCCAAATAAGCCATTTATAACATATACATTCTTCATAGCCCAAAGCTTTTGTAAATCGTGCTTAGCTCTTTTCATAAGAGATTTGGTCTGCCCACACTCTTTAGTAATCTTTTGGGATTAAAAAAGATTGCAACAAAATGGGGAACCTTTCCAGATCAAATGGGTTGTTCAAGGAACCACTGTCCAAAATTTTCAAAAAAGAACTATGTGATGGCAACATACAAGAAGATGGAGGGGTTGGCTAACATATAATAATTTTTTGCCACTTGTGCAATTGTAACTCCTCTTCATCATTTTAAGTTTGGACACTGCACATTTAAAATTCAACATTTGCAACATTTATTAATATTAGAAATGTTAAACATACATAATGTTTCACCTAACACAAACACGCATTCAACTATAATCTGAATTATATTAACTGATGATAATTACATATGCTGTTGTGGTTACAATTCCTAATTTTGGATTTGCATAGTCTCTTGATGAAGTCATACACCTTTATAAACAAAATTGATGCTAGAAAACTGTCAGTGCTCAACCTTTAACATGTGATTACAATAGAACAGAAAAGATAAAAATTCACTCTAACAAATGGCCCACATATTTCTATCCAAAAGCCACACCCCTATTAAACCATGCCTCCAGTCACTGCAAAAAAAACCTCAGCCAACAAAAGGTGCAAACATGAACCCATTGAATTAAATTGTCCTCTGACTAACTACGATGTTCCTCAAGACACCCTTATTCTAAGAGTGCATGAGGCACTTTTAACAGTAGTCATGCCCTGCCAGTGATTTCTGGAAATTTTCCATTTCGGAAGGAGAGAGACCCCCAGATTTTCAGTTGCCATGCCACCACACAGACCCTCTCTGTGCAAACAACCCCTCACCACCACCAAACCTGATTCCCTGATTCTCTACTTCTTCAAGATGGCCCCCACACCACATCCGCCTCGCACAAGCGCCCTGTCCCTCATGGCTGGCATTAACTCTCCCTGTCTGTGTTCTACTAGTCACAAGTCCATTGGAAAGATCGAGTTGCTCATCCTCTTTTAATTGTTAATGTGAGAGGTGGTGCAGGTTTGCTCTTGGGAAGTCTTGTCTGTCGGTTGTGCATGGTGAATGGTATACTGTCAGCATAATTTTTATGCTTCATTGTTGTTTTGTACACAGTTTGTGAGTAATTTATTTGGTCCTTTGTGACTCTCTTGGAGGCTATTAAAAGCTGCTGTGGTGACGTTACGAATGAAAGCCTTCACCATGTACTCATCCAGCAGAAGAGGATTATAATCCTGGTATTGTCAGTAGTTCAATTAAAAACGACAGCTCTACCGCAGTGGTCTTTATAGCTCTGGGGTTGATCCATGTTATTACTAAACATGATTGTACGTAGTGTGCGCTAGGATTGGCCTGACGCCTACATAACTATTTCCTAGTTGGGTCTCACAAACTTTTTTTCAATTACCAAATAAAATGTGTAGCTATTCAAGTACAGAATGGTTTTTGGAGTGAAAAGTTGTGGTAATCCTATTCATGAGGCTGTCTGTTGCTGTTAAATGTTAGTTTTACGTTGCAGTGTAGCCCAGTGTATTTCCCTGGCCCCTGTACTACAGTGTGATTGAAAACCGCATGAGGGGACACCAGATAAAGACAATGAAAGGGTTGGAGTTAAAAGGCTTTGGCCCAAAATAAAAAGATGGAATGCCGGACAGAACAAAGTGTGCATTCGGGTGACACATTTTTCCGCAGGGACGATCGTGGAGGGAGGGAGGCACTTGGTCTGTCAGTCAGCTTTCTCCTTCTTTGTTCTATTCTGTTCACTGACAACGAGGCCAAGAGAGCTGCCAAGGAAATACTGGTTTGTTGACCTCAAACCTTGTGTCGTCAAGGTGCTGACAACACCACATCAGCTGTCACTCAAGTGTTGACAGCCACCTCTAGACCATCCCACCTGGGGCTGTTGATGTGATGCGGCCCTTAGCTGTAAATAAGGATTTCACAATATGTGAACAGAAGGTGGCTCTTCACATGACTAGACGGGCCTAGAGTTCTACTGGTGCTGGGCAATTTTGATATTCACATGATTCATTATTTGTTGGGTTTGTATAAGCTTTCGGTTTTGTCTGCAGGGAATACATGGAAGTCTGTGGAGGGCTGAGGTGGGCTTAGGTGCTTTTGGCTTCTGCTGTTGCCTACTCGGTGCTGTAGCTCGGCCTGGGTTAGAGTAAGCAGCACTGCACCTCTCGAACAAAGCCTCCATTGAGTTTGGCCCCAAAGGTTTTGTTGGGTTTAGTGTGAGGTACAGAACTGCTCACGTGTTGCTACCACAACAAAGCTGAGCAGAGCTGTCCCAAAGACAGCAGTCGCTGACCCTGAAGCTCTCTGTTTTCCCTGGCCTTGGCTAGCGAGAGAGGCTCCAACCTTATATATTTCTGGATAAAAACTGATGATAACAATTTTTCAGGAGCAGCTAGTCGCAGCTGCTTCCTTCCTTCCTTTTTGTCATTCTGAATGTATTTGTTCCCCAACATCCACTAAATACAATGAACAGGGTGTTTTCTTTTTGTTTGACAGGTCACCTCCTAAGGTTGTTGCAGTGAATAGACAGCATTTCATGTGTGGTACCTAATTTATGTCAGGCCAGGAGAGATGTCTAGGGAATATTGGGTTAACAATGATTTACAAGTATGAGACAGACAGTGATATGTTTGGCTCAAGGCAAAGTTTTCCAATTTTGAAATAAGAAATTGGCACACATCCGTCTTGCATGGACTTGGAGGAATTCCATTCCATTGTATTCCTTCTTGATTAGGATTTTAGATTAAAATGTAATGTTTTCTAAATCAAATTATTTTCAACATTGATGAAAAGAAATACCCCAGCTTCACATCCCCAGAGATCGATATGTAAAAATGGTAATTCCTGAAAGTAAAGAGCTGGTTGCTATGGAAACACATTACTTTCTAATGAACTCGATGGCTACTGATGGATCCTCAGGGATTTCCTACAGATGAGTCACTACAGGGAGAGAGGAAATAAACGAACACCTGCCTGTTCATTTATTATTGGCTTTCTTTCTTTCCAGCTCAAACTGTGGGCGGTTCTGTGTGTTGATGCGCCAGAGGATAGTGAGCGAATTAACATCTCTCAGTCATGTATACTCCCTGACCCTTACAGAATGTAATGGCTTTTGTGGGAAAATGGGTGGTAAATGTTCTGTCTACAGTATGTCTATCACAGCTTTAACATGGCACTTTCACACAGGGATTTTGGTCTCAGTTCGGTCACTTCCAGTCATTTACAGGAGCAGGTGGGCGGAATCTGTCAAAAGATTGTGTTAGCTGACATTCAACAACAACAACATGCAGCAGCAAATACACATCAGCACATGCTTATGGGAATCCCGCCAAAAGGTTTTGTGTAGGTGCCATCTTTTTACCTCACACACACACAACACACACACACACACACACACACACACACACACACACTCTTACAAATACTCTGTCACACACACACAAAAACACATTCTCTCTTTTCACTCACTGACTCTCTTCCTCACCTTCTCTCACACAGTTTCTCTCTCTCCTCTCCTTTTGGAGACAAGCACAGACGTCCCCTGGGCTTGCCCTCAAAGTAGGGTAGAGCACTGGGGAGATAATAAACACCCGTACTCCATCTGGATGAGAGAAGGAGTGGCAGGGGAACCCCCAAATCTCTGATCTATATATGTAAACACACCCAACACCCAACACACACACACAGAACATTCAAACTTCATTAATAAAGAGAACATTGAGCTGTCTAATTGTGCATTAGCCTGAGTGCTGTTGAAGAACCTATCCTGTCACATGCTTATGTTTTACAGAGCATACCAGGTAGCAGCTCCTTATGTAATTAGACTGAGCACTCATCCACCTATTAGTCCCTACGGCTGGTGTTACCAAGCACAAACACACGGCCCACACACACAAAGCCACACACACTCAGCCTTTGCTGTAAATTATTTAAACCTAAATGCTAATGGCACAAGAAACTGTAATAATTTAATTCAGGATGCTCCAATTCTCAACTGTGGGTGGATCAAGTGTGGAACAAGAACTGAACTGAATTAATCTGTTATCTCGCTGTTGACCTCTCACATGTAAGGCAACCTATTAGATGGGTTGATGAAAATCAATATCCTCATGATCTGACAACAAAGACCAGTTTAACAGTGTCAAGTGATTTGGGGTGGGAGTCGGTGTTAAGTGATTTCAAGGGTGAGTCAGTGTCAAGTGATTTGTAGTAGGATTCAGTGTCAAGTGATTTGGAGTAGGAGTCAGTGTTAAGTGATTTGGAGTGGGAGTCGGATTTAAGTGATTTGGAGTGGGAGTCAGTGTCAAGTGATTTGGAGTGGGAGTCAGTGTTAAGTGATTTGGGGTGGGAGTGAGTGTTGAGTGATTTGGAGTGAGAGAGTCGGTGTTAAGTGATTTGGAGTGGGAGTCAGTGTCAAGTGATTTTGGGTGTGAGTCAGTGTCAAGTGATTTGGAGTGGGAGTTGTTTTTAAGTGATTTGGAGTGGGAGTCAGTTTCAGGTTATTTGGAGTGGGAGTCAGTGTCAAGTGATTTAGAATGGGAGTCAGTGTCAAGTGATTTGGGTGTGAGTCAGTATCAAGTGATTTGGAGTGGGAGTCGGATTGAAGTGATTTGGAGTGGGAGTCAGTTTCAGGTTATTTGGAGTGGGAGTCAGTGTCAAGTGATTTAGAATGGGAGTCAGTGTCAAGTGATTTGGGTGTGAGTCAGTATCAAGTGATTTGGAGTGGGAGTCGGATTGAAGTGATTTGGAGTGGGAGTCGTTTTTGAGTGATTTAGAGTGGGAGTCAATGTCAAGTGATTTTGGGTGCAAGTCAGTGTCAAGTGATTTGGAATGGGAGTCTAATTTAAGTGATTTGGATTGGGAGTCAGTGTTAAGTGATTTGGAATGGGAGTCAGTGTTAAGTGATTTGGGGTGGGAGTTGTTTTTAAGTGATTTGGAGTGGGAGTCATTGTTAAATGATCGGGTGTGGGAGTCAGTGTCAAGTGATTTGTAAATGTTTTGCTGAGAATGTACATATTTATAAGCAGAACAGGGTACATACCTCCAGTCTAGCAATAAAGATTCACAGTATGTATTAATAATAATTAACTAATTAAATAGATGTGAAAACGGAGTTGACAACACCACCCTTTCCCCTCCTTGATATAGGTTGTAAGTGATAATGAATATTGATTACGATAATGATCACGATAACTCAGACATAAGCATAGTTTGGGGATATTGTGCAAGAATGTAGTCACATCCTCCACTGATTTGTAGTAAATATTTGTTTTATAATCCATTACTTTAAGGTACCTAAAGTACAGAATATTAAAAAGCTGAGACATTGGATATTTATAGGATGATCTCATATAGTAACCTTAGAAAATTAGATTCAGTGGTTTTTGCACATATAATCTTTTCTACACCGTGAATTTCTCACATTTTAAAGACCAACTATCGTGTGATTATGACTTTGGCTCACTGCAACAACTCTGCAGAGGTTTTGGGAGAATCATAGTGTCGTCACACACACACACACAAACACACACACACACACACACATACACACACACTCAAAACACACACAAAACGCACAATAGCTAGCTACAGCTAAAACGGGTGCTGTTGGGGTACTGGAAGACTGGATTTGGGAACCACTGACTGAGACTGCTGCCCCTCTCGTTGGCCATAAACATAATTCTGTTTTCAGATACCTACAGACAGCGGTGTTATCCAATCCCTTTCGAGTCATTAAGCAGCCCATACCGACAGGGCTGGAGATGGAACGCGGTTGGGCTGTAGGAAGGACCTGGACGATCCACTTCCGAGGGTGCGCATCCTTGCTCGGTCAGGCGAGCGGCCAAATGGGGATTGTGGGGGGTGGGTGAGGGAGAGTGAGGGAGAGGGTAGATTTAGGAGAACAGTACAATAATCTCTGCATGGCTGGCCATTTTCAGTCACCCTGGGCAGCGTAATCTCTTCTCGACAGGGCGGGATTAAGTCCGTTAAATTGTTTTTCTACACATACCGTCCACAGGAGTGGTTAGTGAACGGGTGGCGTGTTAGAGGGGCAATGGAGGCCACATGGAGGCTTGATAGATCTGTTCTCCGCACCACCTGCCCTCTTGCAAGGCATGGGTCAGCAAATACCATTCCAAACCTCCCCCTCTCTCACACGCACACACACACACACACACACACACACACACACACACACACACACACACACACACACACACACACACACCCTCCCCAACGCACACACACCTACTCACACGCCCAATAGGATTCAATCTGTATGCTATTCCTGGCCTAAGAAAAGAGCACTCTATCCGCCTCTGGAATAAGATTTATGTCATAACCGACATGTTATGTCATAGCCAACATGAAAAATGAGTGTCTCACCTATCTTTGCAGATTGGCCACTTGCTATAAGTTGTATTTTTCTCCTTACTCGGGGAGATTCTGATGTTCTCGTTATTACATACCGGAGCATTTCGGTTATTTGCATTTCTCACCTGATTAACATTTTCAGGACACAATCAATCCATAAATCAATCAAATTAATTTTATAAAGCCCTTTTTACATCAGCAGTTGGCACAAAGTGCTTTCACAAAACACCCGGCCTTAAACCCCAAGGAGCAAACAACAGTAGTGTTGAACTTCAGTGGCTAGGAAAAACTCCCTAAGAAGGCCGAAATTGAGGAAGAAACCTAGAGCGGAACCAGGCTCCGAGGGGTGACCAGTTCTCTTCTGGCTGTGCGGGGTGAACATATTAAGAGTCCAAATTGTAATAGTTAATTGATGCATGTGGGCTGTTCCCAGATTCTATTTAAACTTAGTCCAGATTGTAGGCATTACCAGATGGACAAGGACAGGGACAGATGGGGTGGATGGGGGGGTCAGCAGAGTGGCAGCTGAAATTGTCAGGAATTGTCTTGATCTGCAAAACAACCAGGAAGACTTAAGACAGGGACAGCAACCAGTCAAGCCTGGTACTCCGCAGGTGTGGGTCAATACCTCATGTCCTCCTAAGTTTAAAACGACAGAAGACAGGGCCAATTTAGACCCTACTCCCCCAACACAATAATATAGCAGTTTAAGACCTTGGGGCTGAGACAGGGGGTCCAGTGACATTGTGGCCCTATCCGGGGGAGTCCCCGGACAGGGCCCAACAGGCAGGAAATCAATCCACCCACATTGCCAAGCATCAACCAAAGGGATACCCACCAACCGCAATCATCCTGAATGAGGGCCGAGTATTGCCAGCAGAGCACAGCCCAATTGCACAAGTGCGCAACAGAGAGACAACAACAAGCCAGTGACTCCGCCCCCGAATGGCACTGGAGGGAGTGCATCCCAATGGCGATGAGAACCCACCTGGCAAGACAGCAAGGGTGGAGAGCATTAGGCCTTTCTGGTCACCTTCATGCCCCTGGGCCAGACTACACTTAATCATAGACCAGGCTGAAGAGATGAGTCTTTAGTTGACACTTGAAGGTTTGCACTGAGTTTGCATTTCTATTGGCAAATTAATTGGCAAATCATTCCACAGTAGTGGAGCTCTATGAGAGAAAGCCCTGCCTCCGGCTGTTTCTTTAGACATTTTAGGTACAATGAAACGGCCTGCATCTTGCGATCTGAGATTACATGCAGGTATTTATGGCTGGATCATTTCAGCGAGATAAGTAGGAGCAAGTCCATGTATTGATTTATAGGTTAACAATCAAACCTTAAAATCAGCCCTAACCCTAATAGGCAGCCAGTGTAAAGAGGCTAGTACAGGAGTAATGTGTTAAAAAAATATATTCTAGATATGATTCTAGCAGCCCTGTGCAGCACTAATTGAAGTTAATGTATTGATTTATCAGGGTTACCAGAAAAAAGAGCATTGCAGCAATCTAATCTTGAAGTAACAAAAGTATGGATACATTTTTCTGTATTAGTTTTTGATTGAAAGTTTCAGATTTTTGCAATGTTTCGAAGATGAAAATAAGCAACTCCTGAGATAGATTTATATGTTCATCAAAGGAGAGGTCAAGGTCATGGATAACGCTGAGATTTCTTACAGTTTTTTGGGATACAACCATCCAGCCGTCGAGATTCACAATGAGATCTGCCAAAAAACTCTTTGTTTCTTTAAATAAGCATTAAAATAAGCATTAAAATAAGCATTTCTGTTTTTCTTGAGTTTTAAAGCAAGAAGTTCTCTGTCATCCACTTCCTAATATCTGAAACACATGCTTTCAATGTAGCACATTTTGGGGCTTCTCCATGCTTCATAACATATATAACTGTGTGTCATCAGCATAGCAGTGGACATTGACATTGTGATTCATGATTACATTACCAAGAGGCAGCATATATAGTGAAAACCATAATGGGCCCTGAACCAAGCCTTGAAGAACACCAAAACATTATTTTGATTTGTCAGAGGATATACCTTCCACACATACGAACTGATATCTTTCAGATAAATACAATTTAAATCAGGCTAGAACATTCCCACATAGCCCAATATGGGTTTCCAGTCTCTCTAAGAGAAGGGAGTGATCAATAGTGTCAAAAGCAGCACTAAGATAAAGAAGCAACAGGACGGATGCGGAACCTTTGTCTGAGGCCATTAGAAGTTAATTTATTACCTTTATGAGTGCAATCTCAGTACTATCATGGGGTCTGAAACCGGACTAGAGAATTTCATAAATGTTATTTGTCTTTAGGATGGCATTCATCATGTTCTTCTTGGAACACATTTTTCTAAGATTTTTGAGAGGAACGGGATGTTCGATATTGGCCTATAGTTGTTTAATATGTCTAGATCCAGATTAGATTTTTTTTAGAAGAGGCTTATTTTCCGCAAATACTTTTGAGTTTGGTACACATCGGAAAGAAAGGGAGCAAATTATTGTGTTCAACATTGGCTAACCTATCACCGGAAATAGCTCTTTTAAGTAATTTTGTTGGAATCGGGTCTAGCTGACAATTTGTGGGTTTAGAATTCATTACATATCTTGTGAATTTGTCGATCGATAGGGGATCAAAAATTTTCATTGTCCCCATTGACACCTGGTCAGGGAGGTTCAGGACATTCTCAGGACAACTGAGATCTTGGGGACTATAATTATTTGAGGAGTCAGTTATTTGGTTTCTAATGGTGATGCTTTTTTAATCAAAGAAGTTCAGGTATTCAATACAGCTAAAGTGAAGAGCCACTTCACTTTTTGAGCGTTGATTTTTGTTAACTTTGCAACTGTATCACAGAGAAATTTGGATTGTTTTTGTTCACCTCAATCATGCTGGAGAAATACGCTGATCGAGCAGATGTGAGTGCTTTTCTCTATTTTAGTGTGCTGTCTATCCAGGCTAGTCTGAATACTTCCAACTTTGTGGAGCGACACTTTTGCTCCAATTTTCTGGAGGCTTGCTTGAGTGCTCTAGTATTGTCTTATAGTTTCTTGTTGTGTATTTCTTTTGTTTTTAGTGGTGCAACCGTATCTAAAGTATTTCGCAGTGTTGAGTTAAGATCCTGGATTAGATCGTTTGCGGATTTATGTACCTTGTCACTGAAGAGTGAGCTTGGAAGAATATCAAGAAATCTATTTGTAGTCCAATAATTTATAGTACGGCTTTTGAAACTCATTGTTTGTGGAGCAAGTGGATTTGTTGTTTTAACAGTAAATGTAATAAGACAGTGATCCGATATTCCAGGATTTAGGTGGGAAATCATTACATCGACACCATCTATTTCTCGTGAAAGGACTTAATCTAAGGTATGATTGTGGCTGTGCGTTGGACCTGAGACATGTTGGATAAATCCAACATGTCTAATCAATGTTTAATCGACATGTGAGAACCCTGTCAGGTATGTTATTACTTAAGTTTAGACATGAATTCTTACTGTCTCATTTTAAAACCCCTACACTGCACCTAGTTGGATAGTCTAATTTTAAAACCCCTACACTGCACCTAGTTGGATAGAGTCTAATTTTAAAACCCCTACACTGCACCCAGTCGGATACAGTCTCATTTTAAACCCCTACACTGCACCTAGTTGGATAGTCTAATTTTAAAACCCCTACACTGCACCTAGTTGGATAGAGTCTCATTTTAAAACCCCTACACTGCACCTAGTTGGATAGAGTCTCATTTTAAAAACCCTACCCTGCACCTAGTTGGATAGTCTGATTTTAAAACCCCTACAGTGCACCTAGTTGGATAGAGTTTAATTTTAAAAGCATTACACTGCACCCAGTTGGATAGAGACTCATTTAAAACCCCTACACTGCACCCAGTTGGATACATTCTCATTTTAAAACCCCTGCACTGCACCCAGTTGGATACAGTCTCATTTTAAAACCCCTACACTGCACCCAGTTGGACAGAGTCTCATTTTAAAACCCCTACACTGCACCTTGTTGGATAAAGTCTCATTTTAAAACCCCTACACTGCACCTAGTTGGATACAGTCTCATTTTAAAACCCATACACTGCACCTAGTTGGATACCTCAAACTCTTGCTCGTGCTTTGTATATGTATTGTATTTTTACTTTATCTATTGATTATCCCCACAAAAATGATATATATATGTGTGTGTGTATATATTGTTGATAAGATGTTGAAACATTGTGATTGTACATTGGCAATATGTACACATGTGCGTCATGCCAATAAAGTAGATTGAATTAAAATGAGTCTCCTTGGTGACCAGGCTGGACCTGACATTGTGAGTTTCTTTCTCCTGTCACTCTTCACCAGACAGGTTCACATCGGTTACAATGTTTTCAGTCAGAACAGCACAGTAGTGGATCTGTGTCTGTGTCACCCACCCCTGAGCAGAAAAAAATCTCTGCAGGCCAAGGTTACTCCTTATTAACTAGAATATTTGCATGTTATTTTACCCTGCAGTCAGGACACAGCTTTTCTTAGTTCGGTCGCTTAGCTGTGCAGAATGCACTTGTCTTGTGCTTTAACCTTGCCAGTGCTTGTCTTTGTGTTAGAGCCTGTGTGTACACTTCTGTGTGTTTTGGCCCATGGGTCTTATGGCTTGTGGGTGTTTCCGTTTAATGTTGGCTAGACAGCGAGTTACTTACGTGTTAGTCCAGCGAGTTTGCATGAATGAAATACCTACTCTCTCATCTGTTCGTTTATCCTGACCTCATGTCATCCTTTTGTACTGTTCGGTTTGAGTTAAACCCTGGAGCCCGGGCTTTTAGTCTGGGGGATAAAACCCCACACCATTGGAGCCCCTCTACACTAGATAAATGGCGTCTTCTGTGGCAAAACAAATCTAAATCCTCCGTGCTTTAACCCTTTGGTAATATCCTGAACCCTCACAGAAATATAACCAACCTAGAAACAGAATTAGTCTGTGGCAGAGGGCATCACAACAACCACAGCTTGTGTTTACAGCAGGGTAACCGTGGAAATTAACAGGGTTCTGCTCTGTCGCCTGACGAATGGGACGGCATGGGTATCTTATTGTTTCCAGTGACAACCGGAGAGCGCAGGAACTAGAAGTGAGGAGGGAGGTGAGGAAGACGAGAAGGAATTGAGACCGTGTGGCTCTGAGGCGTTCCAGGGAGCAGGCCACGGTGCCGATCCCCAAGCTAGAGGCCTGCCAATAACACAGGTCTACATGGAGTCTTTGTAAAGAAGATGGAGCTGTGACTGAGTTGCTCGAGGGCAGGTTGTCCACAGTGCACCAGGGTCTGGTGTAGACACCCCACAGCCACACGACATGTTGCACCCTACCTGCTCCATATGCTCGTCCTCTTTCTGCTCTCTCCCTTTCTTTGCTCCCTCTGTCTTTCTTGCTACTTTTCTGTCACTCTCCCATGTATCCATTTGTCTTCTTCTTTCTCTCTTTCTCTCTTTCTCTCTCACGCCTGGGACACTGAACACGCGTCTGTCATTTACAGAGAATTTAGGGGAAACTTGTGGTGCAGAGGCCCTCCCAGTCCCAGTGGGAGAAGGGAACATCTGCTAACGACTTATCTCCCCCCCCCCCCTCAGCCCCTTTGTAGAGATGATGTGACTGGACTGAAAGGAGGAGTCTGTGGCCCTCATCCAAGAACCCCAAACTTTCCCTGCCCCCTGCACCTCACCCCAACCTACCACACTCCAGTACACATACACACACTCGGCAGCACCACGCCCATGCCGTCCGAAACACCCCAAGCAGAGCAGCAGATGGCATGACTGACCGACCAACCACACCCTGATCAGGTGATGACCCCGTTACCATGGAGATAGGGGGGTAAGTCACTGGATTGGAGAGCAGCAACTTGAACCAGACAAATTAACTGTTCGTAAAAACACAAAAACACACACACTGACACAAATGCATCTTCCACACGATGTTAATGTCATTCTTGAATACTCCCCACTCCTTAAATGTCCCAACATGTGTTTGTCACCTGTCATATCATATACCGGCCTACTGTCTACACCTAAACACACGCATGTTAAATATGACCGGTGAGTTTTTTAGGATGGTCAATCTCAAGGCTACCATATAAGCACATGAGACTCATCGATCATTCTGTGTTCTACTGATGCCTCCAGCATTAACAACATTTAGCAGTCAGCCTTCTTTCTGTCTCTGTCTTTCTCTTGCTTTCTCTCCCTCTTCATAAGGGTGTTACCATTGTCCAGACACACACCGTGCTGTGTGGGTTTGTACGTGTGTGGGTTTTTCTGTGAAGGGTTGAATGGTTTTGCCGATCCAACTCTGCTAAATGAAACTAATGGCTATACCTCTATGCTAATAGTTGCACTTGCCTGCCAAAGCCTTTCCCTCTTCAGTCAGTCTAACTGACACCTGGAATTACAGTGTTGATTGATACTGAAGGTCTATGATTATAGGATTTTACAAGGGTGTGTTGAATGCCCAGTGAAGCCGTTTCTCTCATTAGGAAATAACAAGCAATGTGCTGCAAAGGATTAAAAAAAAGTGTAGAAAACAAATTGTTGCTTTAGAGTCCTGACAGTTTCCTTGTCTCCACCTGCTTTCTTCTGTATTATAATATGAAACAGTGAAACAGTGGTCAGTTATTTTCTTATGAAACCGGTTCCAGAACATATTCATGTCTTTCTAGAGATATCAATGAGCTAAATGCTAAATGTAATGTGAAACCTAACTGTTCAGAGAGCAGAGTCTTTTGTCTTTTGTGGTGTGCTGTGCCTTTAATATAAACCTAATATTTAGTTATGGGTCATTAATACTAATCAAAGTTTCCCTGGATACTAACAAACAGGTGTGACTTTGATAAGTGAGTCCGTCTCATCAAATAGTGGCAGTTCCAGTGTATAGGCCCATGCTGACTCTGCTGTCCAGTTACTCCTTCAGGATATGTATACTTCATGTTCACACGATGGACGTTGTAAAGCTTCTTAAAGCACTACTAGCTGTTACTCATTTGTTTTGGTTTAAATTACTTCATGTTGTGATGGTGCATTGATAAGCTATTCATTTTGAAGCAGTTATTTCACACGCTAATCTCTGACCTCTGTTATAGATTCTTTGTGCCAGACCGTGTAAGTAGAGCCGGCCAAGAAGAGTAAATGTCTCTTACTGAGTGACTGAGTACCCCTTGATAAATAGCGTAGTTTTTAGAGAAGCAGACCTGCAAACAACAGGTCCCACCTTCGAATCTTGTCACAGTCAAAACAAATTATGCATTAGGAGTTGTTCCGGATTGACAACCTTCAGGAGGCACATTATAGTAAGCCTTTAATGAAACTGTTTGCAGTTATATTGTGACTATTTCTGGTGGATTTTCAAGGTACGCATTCGTGCATGCTTTATGGATCAGGATAGACAAAAACTTTGCTGGCTACTACCTTCAGTAACTTTGTGATAGTAAGGGTAACTAAAACTGTTCATGGTCATACAGTATTGCAACTATTTAGGGTGGATTTTCGAAGTACGCATCTGTGCATGCTTTTTCGGGTCATATAGTCTTTATCAAAAGCTCTTGGGCAGTGAAAGAGTTGGGGTTTCCACTTGACGTTACCTATACTGATATTTATTATATCAATGTCATTCATGAATGATAGAAAAACAAATGTCTTTGTGCCATGAAATGAAATTGTTTTGGCAGTGCACAGCTCATCTTCAGTCTTACTAGCATTTCCTCAATTCTTTCCAAGTAGTGAGTTAGTAGATACTTGTAAGGCTATTACTGGCTAATAAGCTGTTAAAACAGCCAGTGGCAAAAGCCCTACAGTTCATAAATATTATTTGTTGGGGAAACGTTAATCAGTTTAACACAATGTTTAATGGTGTCCAGCGAGTGGGCAAGAATATACCTTTGTGGCGTGGTGGTTAAAGACACTGCCTAGTTCAAATCTAGTGAGGGTAATAACAATCCTCACTTTAAATGGGGCCGGCTGAACTAGGCTTGCCTGGTTCCTTTTCTGGTTGACAAGGGACTGGACTTAATGCTGTAGCAGTGGGTATATTTTTTTAAGGTTTTGAAGGCATCAACACTGTTGTTCAAGAATAGATTCCCCCCTCTTAATTGACCTGATATGTGTACATATTGGTTTCATCATTTGACAATTACAACACTGATATTTCTATAACACATCTGGCGGATTTTTAGGTGGAGTGAGCCCTCTCGATTCGCCTCTTCCTGTCCGCTATGCGTACATGCGATAACGTTGTAATTAGTGTGGTGAGATGAGGAAGACAAGCTTAATTAGTCTCGTGAATGAACGACAGAGCAAATGCCACGGACCCGTCAGACGCATTGGGCCGACCACATCCATAGTATGTAAACACGATCCCGTCTGCCGTTTCACAGACAAGCCCCGGCTCCTCTGTAACCCTGAGACAAAGAAGCTGTCTACAACCAAACTAGGACGCACATTTCCTTTCCTCTTGTTCCTGGTCAGTGTTATTTTAGCAATCCCACCCTGACTACCTTATCAGGGTGGGAGGAATGCAGCGAGGGAGAGGGTGGGGAGGGAGGGGAAGGGTGTATGGGAAGCGAGGGATGTTCAGTTTGAAAGGAAGGGAGGGAGGGTCTGGTCGACGGGGACGCTTTTAGGGAAACATGAAGGCCGCCGCCTGTGTTCACTGCGGGCTGTGATGGCGCTGATGTGTTCGACCCCTGGATGATGTCAGTCGGTCGCACCTCGTGTCTGTCCCGCCGCTGGTCGTGGTTTTCGGTTACTGTTGAGACACTGTGGTCAGGAGGAGGCAACAACAATGGCCATGACTCTGCTCCGAGGGCCTCTGTGACGGGTATCAGCGTGGATTCTCTGCCGGGTTCAGCTTTCATGCTATGATGAGACAATGTCTTGACTGATTCCGTCCCTTTCGTTCTAGTGAATTCCTTCCTAACCTCATCCCCAGGCTGTTGCTCATATAACTCACCAACCATGCCAGTTTGGCCTCAGGTGAAGTAACCATATCATGTGATCAGACTCCTAATACCATGGGCCCAAGGAAGTAGCATAGCAAGTGACCCATTTAGATTCCCTATTTGTTTTGATCACATTTTAGCGAATCCCTCATCGGCAAGGCATGGTTCCAATGGGTGGCTGGGCCCTGATTATGTCAAGGACTATGTGGCGGGAGTTTCTCCCCATCCGTCTATTTGCCAACAAAGGCTCTGTCTGTCCAAAAGACTTTGCGCATTTGGTTGGATTTGTCTGGGAGACAGATTAAGGGAAGGATTGGTTTCAGATGTTCACGGGGGAGCAGGTAGCCGAGTGGTTAGAGCATCTGACCTTACTGGTTGCTGGATGACACACCAAGCTGCGTTGCTCTGTCCCTGAGCGAGGCTGTTAACCCTAATTGATCCCCTGGCACACATTGTGGCAGAGTTATCTGGCAAAATGTCATATTCCACCAACTTACTTGTTACCAGCAACTGGGGTTGAATGAAGAAATAGGATTCTGTTAGTTGGAGTCTGTTTTGGTCTGGTGCTTCTACCCTGTGGGCTGACTGCTGGGACCTGCTGCCTAGTACAACAGAGAAAAAACAAATTGCATTTCACAGCTATTTCCATAATTGGTCAGTGACAGGTCAAGTCAACAAACAAGAAGGGAAATGTCAAACAAGGGTAACGTTTTGCACTAAGGAAGAACTCAACTAGAAGATGAATGTAGCCAACTCACTGGCTGGTGCTTTTTAGGTACGGTGAAAAGAGGTAGAGAAAAGCACCAGTGATTATGTTATGTTATTCCCTGTTTGCCTAGCCAGTCTGAACAGGAGTTAGACTTTTCTTCCCTCCCACTGCTACTCATGCAGTTAGAACTGAGTTTCAAAATGATGTTAACATGGGAAGTGGTATAGCTGTGAGTCATGAATTAACATAACCGCTATACATATTTGTGGCTGTGATGATTCTATGATGATTGATCCGTCAAAGTTAGACGTTTGTCAGTAAGTCAGGTAACGTCGATCATGGCACTCGTATTCATAGCATGACAAACCTGTGAGGCGCCGGGTGACAAGTGAATTAACTTTGCGAAAACAAGTTGAGTACGGCAATTATGTGTCATCAAACAGACTACAAGCCATGGTTCAGTTGGAAGATTTTTTGGTTATGAGAGACAGTAGGCTTGAGAAACTTAACACAACACAGATGTACTAATTAACACTTGAGCACAGGTGTATAGATAGGACACACATCCTGTCCATGCCTCCTGCTAGGAGTTGCCCATGTGACTGTCACAGGCTTGAGGGATAGGACCATTGACCATAGGTTAGAACATACCATACAAGGGTCATTTAGGCCTTTCTTATTGGAGAGTATTTGGCTGGGTTTGACACTTGGCCGCCTCCCTTTTATTAGGTATAAGTACTGTGCAACTTCCTGTATTCTTTGGAGAGAGAGAGAGTGGGAACTATGACCTGTTAACATTGACGTCTCATGCTGAATAAAGATGGCTCTCCCCTGACATTTGGTTGCATAACTTTTGTTCTTGGACATCAGAGAACAGGAAGCTAACAGTTAGCTTGGGTGGAGGAATCTGAGGGGACGATGGTTTCACGCATCGAGAGTATTTTACAGAAGTCTACTTTCACTCTAATACTGGCAAATGCACAAGCAGGCTGTAACAGGTGGCGAATTAACCGCAAAGGAATGTATATGCCTGTGCATTTGTTGTTGCCAGAGGTGTGTCTTCTCTGTGTGAGTGTATCAATGGGAGGGAGTGTCGAGGACACTGACACAGTCATCAAGGAGAGAGTCATAAAGAGCCAAGGGGTCGCAAAGCAGGTGACAGGCATATTCATCATCTGGTTTAATCAGCGTGATGAGTCAAACAGCGGAGAGAGAGAGACAGGGAAGGATAGGCTGGATGAGAGGGAATGGGAGAGAGAGATGACGGGTGCGTAAGATGAAGAGAGAGGGGACATGGAGAGACAAAGGGAAGGACAGCGACAGAAGGACAGCTTGTGTCTCTCGGAAACAGTCAGCCGGCTTGAGATCTATGGACTGCACCTGCATAGCTAGGATAATGAAAACCTACACAAGAGTCCCGGATCACGGAGGAGGAAGTCATGTAATGTAAAATGTTAGCATGAGGAATCACCTTACTTTAGATACCTCAGGCATGAACATGGACCCACTGATCACATACTACTACGTCATCCCATGAACCTGATCTTTTTGAATTCTTAACAGGAGTACCCCCCTTTTTAGAAGCATGGCCCCCACCCACCGCAGGGCCTGGGGCAGCCACTCCCCCTGCCCCCCCCGACAGCTACGCCAGTGGACCTAATGCCTGTGCTCCTGTCAGCGTTAACCATGTGATGAATCAAACATGTGCTTTGTGGTTAGGAAAAGCAGTCCACACTGATTTATTCCAGAAACACACACACACACCCACACCCTGTTTCCTTCCTTTTCTGTGAAGAGCAAACAGGGAAAATTGGGTGAAGAGGGAGAGATGTCTTTCAGGCAAGATGGATGTTGGTGTCCCTTTAAAGAACAAATCGCACACAACCCCAATGCAAATACATCGCCGACCTGTGAACTTTTCACCCGATATGATTTCACAATAATACCCCTGGAAACTGTGTGTGTGTGTGTGTGTGTGTGTGTGTTGGCTTTCATGTGGAAAAGAAAAGAGTGTGCTGAAAATAAGATTGTGGTGTGTTTGTTGTGTTTCAGCCTACTGCCTCACCTTGAGGTGATGTTGACTGTAAGTAAAGTTCCATCTTTTATTACGGACACAGACAATGTATGGAGGCCTTCAGGCTTGAAATCCATTTCCTCTCTTGGGATTTATTTAGATTGCCCTCAGGATAAATGGAAGCCTGAAATGCAGGTGAGAGAGGAGGGCTTGGTTAGATTGTGCTCTACGCTAAGGCCAATCTGGGATTGGTTTCTGTGACCCGTGATTGGTTTTTCATCAGAGGATATACTTGTACCATCAGTGGATGCATTTGGTTTGATGCTGTATCTACAAGGAGAAGCAAAAGTGTTAACTGAGCTGAATATTCAGTCAGAGATTTTTCTTGTCCAGACAAAATAATATTTTATGGAAAATGTTTTATGGACAATCTTTCATCAGTGTTGTATGGAAACACTTTTGTTACCAGGGTTATTATGGTCCATACTAAAATCTTACTCCTAAGATTATTTCTTCACCAAATTTATTTTTGTAAGCTTCTGAAATGGTATTGAGAGGAACTGTATGGTGTGTAAATTGCTATTTTCACTGTTCAGTAAAATTAGAATTTATGTCTTCATATTTCCCTGGAGACAGTACAGTAGTCTCTTATCAAGTTCCTTTATGTTATTTCTGAATCCAGTGCAAAATGACACACTATGTTTTTTTTTTCTGATACTGGACGGAAAAGAAAATGTATTATATGCCATGCCTTGTTGAAAATCATTTTTCCTAAAAACCCATGTAGAAAAGCCTTTTCCAGAATTAATTTACGCGCTCCCTGTTGCTTCTGAATGCATGAGCTTTAATGGAGCTGTGGTGTCACATGTTGAATTCAATTAGTAAAAATAATGGCATCGACATGAGACTGACTTTGCCTGGCAACACTGGTTTACAACTAAAACAGACTCAGTGTTCCACATCTGATATAGACTCAGTGTTCCACATCTGAGACAGATTCAGTGTTCCACATCTGAGACAGATTCAGCGTTCCACATCTGAGACAGATTC
>JACXGJ010007071.1:0-31805 GCA_016801105.1 Esox niger | reverse complement strand
CGAGATATGGCATGAGAACATGAACCATTGATCTGGCAGGGGTGAGATGGCAGGGAGCTGTATTTGAATGGTTGGTGATTAGGTGACTGGGGACAGGTGTGTGAGTGGGTGATTGGTGACAGGTGCGCTAGGAGCGCGCTGGGTTTCTGGAGCGCGGACGCCCTCTGCTGCGCGCTTGAGGAGGCGGGGACGTGACATGATCAAAAGTCTACATACCCTTGAATGCTTGGCCTTGTTACAGACACACAAGGTGACACACACAGGTGAAAATAGCAGTTAAAAGTTTTTAAATTGCAATTTGTTTCTGTTTATAAATCAATGAGTCAATGAGTTTGTTAGCTATCAGGCGGATACACTGGAGCAGGCTAGATACTGAGCCATGGGAAGCAGAAAATAACTTATCAAAAGACCTGCATAACAAGGTAATGGAACTTTGTAAAGATGGAAAAGGATATCAAAAGATATCCAAAGCCTTGCAAATGCCAGTCAGTACTGTTCAATTACTTATTAAGAAGTGGAACATTTGGGGATATTTTGATACCAAGCCAATGTCAGGTAGACCAAGAAAGATTTCAGTCAAAACTGCCAGAAGAATTATGAGGGATACAAAGAAAAACCCTCAGGAAATATACAGGCTGCCCTGGAAAAAGACAGTGTGGTTGTTTCAAGGAGCACAATATAATATGCCCGACGGCACCTTGACCGGCCTCATAGCTTCTGGCACACTTTAATTTGGAGTGACGAGACCAAAATAGAGCTTTATGGTCACAACCATAAGTGCTATGTTTGGAGAAGGGTCAACAAGGCCTATAGTGAAGAGAATACCAATCCCACTGTGAAGCATGGTTGTGGCTCACTGATGTTTTGGGGGTGTATGTGCTCTAAAGGCATGGGGTGTCTTGTGAAAATGTATGGCAGGATTAATGCAGCATGTTATCAGAAAATGTTGGCAGACAATTTGCATTCTTCTGCACGAAAGCAGTGCATTGGACGTTCTTGGACTTTCCAGAATTACAATGACCCTAAGCACAAGGCCAAGTTGACCCTCCAGTGGTTACAGCAGAAATAGGTGAATGTTCTGGAGTGGCCATCACAGTCTCCTGACCTTGATATCATCGAGCCACTCTGAAGAGATCTCAAACGTGCAGTTCATGCAGGATGACCAAAGACTTTGCATGACCTGGGAGGTATTTTGCCAAGACGAATCAGCAGATATACCACCTACCTGAATTTGGGGCCTCATAGACAACTATTACAAAAGACTGCACACTGTCATTGATGCTAAAGGGGGCTAAACATAGTATTAAGAAATAAGGGCAGAGTTTTCAGTTCATTTTCTTTTTTGCCATGTTTTGCTTTATGATTGTGCCATGCTGTTATGACCTACAGTTGAATATCAATCCCATAAGAAATAAAAGACACGTGTTTTGCCTGCTCACTGATGTTTTCTGTACAAATGGTACATATACAGCTACGGAAACAGAAGGGTTAAAATTGAGAGACCACTGCAAGTTTAATGCTTCTCTTCCTCTCTCAAAACTTTCCTTTTTAACTTTTTTGGAAAGGAAAGAAAAAGGTACAGTGGTCTCAATTTTTCCAGAGCTGTATTACCATTTCTCCAAGGGTATGCAATCTTTTGAGCACAACTACATATACTCAATACTTGTAAATACTTGTACATTTTCTGCCCTCTATTTGCACTTCTGGTTAGATGCAAACCACATTTCATTTTACTGTAATTGTACAGTTCAATGACGGTTGAATGTCATGGTGCCTTTTGAATCTAATCTAATCACTGCCAGCTCAAAGCCGGTAAAAGACACACATTCCAACTGGATTCAAAAGAAATGCAGGTATTTGACCAAAGTCCTTTTTGAGCTACATTTTCTTTTAACACAATCCCGCCCAAGCACAGCAAATCAATGCAGGGTAAATATCCTTTAGGTTTACTGGATGGAACAACTTCAAGGGGACCTGGTGCTTCCTGAGGTAAGAGAGTCAGGTAGAGAGCTGAACAGTAATACCTAGAGAGGACTGGGCCCTGCTTTAATTAGCTCACTTTCCACAAAGTTGTTCCTGTTTCTTCAAAACATAACCAAACAGCAGAGTCAGGAAATGTCAACAGCCTATCCAAATCGAAACAAAGTGCCAATATGAAAAAAAATCCAGATCTTATTGACCAGATGTATAATGCAAACAAAATGGATCCCATGGTGCTTTTTAATGACCAAGGGCACTTTTCTCCCATCAAGAAATCACCCTATTTTTTAAACCCCAGGAGGTTTTCACTTCCACTTGCACTTGAGGGCACTGTGATGGAGTGGAACCGATTGGGACCAACACAGCTCAGGTCTTTGTGTGAATGGACCTGAGGCTTAACAAGGCTAATTCATTCACAAGTATTTGTCACCTGAGGCCTGTGAGGAACTTTAGGGTTTGAGTTGATAGTGGGCCGAGTCTGCCCTCGGTGCTGTGTGTGTATATTGGTCCAGGCAGAACAAGCAGAACGGTGTGCACAATGAATCCCAATTAACCGGCAAAACCCGTCGAGTTGGACCCTGCCCCGCCAGCTCTTTTGGGTCTGCATCAAATCACATTAGTGCTAACGGGCTGGAGGTATGCCCTGCAAGAGACTTATGCTTTGTTCTATAGGGGGTAAGAGGTTAGCCCTATAAGAGATTTTAAACATTTTTGACACCATGAGCTACGTTGGTTGCTACCATTAACATTTTAACCATGGAGCTTTTCTTGTGGATTTTTTTATTAGTAATCACGTGTTGGAAGGATATGTTCTCTGTCCTTAACACAGACTCAACATAGAAGACTTTAGTCCCAACTGGATCAGATTTGTCAAGCTGTCATTTGGCCTAAGCATCCAATACTAATATGTTTACACAAATGGATATTTAGTAAATGTCACTTATATAGGCTGTGAAGCAATGTTGTTCAGTTCACAGTTGACCTTCACTCAAAAACACTGGAAGATCTGTAAAGTAATAAAGGGTATGCAAACATCTTTCATCCTGTAAGCATGAAAACACTGCAATCTATCCACCCTTTTGACACGATATAGAATAAATACATTGGTTCACATTAACCTTCTGGAATATTGCTGACATGCCGACCTGTCCTGATAGCGGTAGCTGGTGGCTTCAGCTGCCAAAGGTTTTTGTGCGTATCACTTTCTCCCCCGTGGCTAGGCCTGAAGGACTGGGAGGCCAGGCTGGATTCCACTATGACTGCCTGGCCTGGATATTAGTTTCAAATTGGAGATAACATTCAGTGTTCCGCCAGCCAACCAGGACAGAAAGGCTCAGGGTCAGAGAGAGATGCAGGGTTCTGGGAAAGGTACTGATGCAGGGTGAGAATGGCTAAGGGAGAAGAGAGGATGGAGGGAGAGAGAGAGCGGAGGTCAACGCATGGAAGTAAGGCATGGAGCCCAGAAAAATGGGGAAAGAGTAAGACAGACAAACAGGAGAGGATACCAACTGACAGGGAGACTTGGGAAAAACGAACAGACAGACCGACAGGACAACAGGAGGAAATTAAAAAAGCAGACAGAAGAAGACTTAAGGGAGTTAAGAGTCAGAACGAAGGAGATAGACAGGCAGGTAGAGAGAGAAAGGCGCACAGAGGTCTGTCTAGTCATGACTCTGCTGCTCTGGGACTGCAACAGATGGGAGCTCAGTGGACTCTCTTTCACTCTCTTTGGGTAATTAAGAGACAGCCATGCGTGGCTAGGGGCATGCCAAAGAAACGGGGGGTGAGATGAGTGTGACCCTATTGTGTTTCACGGATGGATTAGAACTGGGAAAGCATAGTCTCTGAGCTCGGCTCACACAGGTCCCATGCTTTCAGTGTCCGGTTACAACATCTGCCCCCTCTACCCTTGCCTCCTCACCAAACCTCCCCAAACGTGTTATCATATCGGCCCACTGGCTTGCAAGCCCCCGGCTGGATAAAACAAGCGCAGAATAGGGGAAAGCAAGTGGAAACGATGGCCCGCGGGGGGGACAGCGAAGAGGGAAACAGGCGGAGGAGGCATTTTAATACCACACGCTCTGCTAATTGTGGCCAGTCGGAGTGATGTCACAGCGGTGTTTGTGTCGGCCTGAGAGAGGCCCGCAAGGGGGCGGCTGGCGTGTGACGACAGTAATGGGCTTGCTCTAACGTGGGAACTGGGTTGATGTCATGGTGCCTGGTTGAGCCACACTTCGTTTTGCCTTCCCGTGGCCCATTATGAGACAAGATATTCTGACCAGTGCTAGCCCAGTTTAGAGTCACGTGCTCTAGCATGCGCGTGTATGTGATATTACACCTTTTACTTTCCTTGTGAGTATTGTTGCAAAAATATTAAAAACATGAACGTTTTGGGAAACATTTATTTTGAGGGGTACCCATATGGATAGCCAATATGTGTGTGTGTGTGTGTGTGTGTGTGTGTGTGTGTGTACTTGCATAGGCTATATCTACACGCACACTTGGAAATACTATTTATAAATCAGCAAGAGTGTGTATTTTTAGAGGCAAGCTAAGCATGCACGACATCCTATATAATCGTGTAGGCTTAGTAATGTTCTCTCACTTCTTTTTCCATGACGATATTTCATTTTGACTGTAACATACGGATCTTGTTGTGAGATCACACAGCAGGCAGATAAGTCAGGCTGATAGCCATGTCTTACAGTCAGTCGGGATCCATTGCTGCCATAAAAAGTGTTTTAAATTATTGTTATAGATTATACAATATATGGATAACCGCCATAGGAAAGCACTTGAAACATCTGTCCTGCCTTGCGAGAGTAGGGTTGCATACCCTCATAAACCAAAACAGATCTGCTTTCACAGAACATCAAACAGGTGGCCACACTCCTAATCTAGGACCATACCAATACGACATTGGCAGCCAATGAAATTGTTCTACTAATCCAATATACCTATATTTACAGTGGTATATATGAAAAACAAATCAGAACTAATATTTTTATTACAGGTCATCAATTTAACACAACAAAAGTATTAGAAAATGCGGCACCTAATTGTGTTATTGTCTGTTCAATGTGACAATGAACCGTCATAAGGAATAATTATTTGTTTAATTTGTTTTGTGCTGTTTTGTTCGCTAAATTATGTTAGTCCACAATATATGGCTGTAACAGGTGTGAAATAGTTAGTCAGTAAATGCCACAGTTGCCGTTGGTAGCATTTCAAACAGTTACATCACTCGCTCTGAGACATTGAAATATTTGTATACTTTGCTCTGCATGGGCCCTGGCTCTGGTTTGATCCCCGAGCATGTGGGGCGTATAGAAAGAAGCTGTTTCATTGGTGTTTGTCATTGGTATAAAATCCATTGATTATTCCGATTTGATTTTAATTAACCATACATAAATACCCCATATCTGGGATAGCTATGTTAATTCATTCAGTTCAGTCTTATATGAAAATGGTAGCCGCTATTCGCGTTAACTGGGTGTCTCCTGAAAGCTGAGAATCTTGCCTTTCTGGTGGTTCCAATCTTTGGTGTGACTCACTATCATTGAAATCTACCATTTTGCTATTACATGTAACCTATTACATAATTGAATGAGGTTAATGTGTCCCAAAAACCCAGCAATTAAAATATCAATTCAACGTGTTGAATTTTTTGAGTTCACTCATATTTTTGGGAGGAGAGGAGGGATGGGGAACTGGCTTGTATGCAACAGACAACTGACAGTCAGTAAAAGTTCAGTTGTAGGACAGCTATGGTTTCTAAGTGAGATTGTATTTAATGCATTTTCATTGAAGGGGTTTTAATGTCTGACTAAACTTGTCTTTTGGCCCCTTCAGATGTTGATCTCTTGGTGTGCAAGCACCAGGGCCCGTCCTGCTGTACCCGCAAGATGGAGGAGAGCTACCAGGCGGCTGTGAGACGAGAGACCCTCCAAAACATCCGCTCCTACAGCTTTGAGCTCAAGTACCTCATCTCCGGTCATGCCGCCGCTTTCCAGGGTAAGGAATTGGGATTGGAACGCCGGGAAATCTAAAATACATCTTTCAAATTATCTTACTCAGTGGGGTCAGGTAGATTAACATTTAGGGAAGTTAGCTAGGAATACGGGACAGTGGTGGTTCATGTTCCTTAATCCGGTGAGCTTCCAATTCATCATACATTCATTTAAATGTACAGGCATTTTGGAACCCTAGGAAACGGGATTTCAACCACACTGGGACTTAAGGAAAGATGTGGTGGCCAAATTAATGTTATCATCCATTAGGATGAGGAAATTCAACATGAGAGCCCCCTTGAGAGTTGGATGAGGCCTGTAAAAGCTGTTAAAAACTGCTGAAAAACAACTTGTCCTTATGTCTTCAACAAAAACAGTAGAAAACAAAAGTTTGTCTCTGCGTCTTTTTTGTTGAGGAATTCATAAACATTTTTAAGTTTTGATTGGTCAGGAGGGAGACAGATTTTTCATGGTAGCCTGCTTTTTGACTGATTTAGGAGCACAACTAGTGGCAGTGGAATTGATATAGGGCATGAAGATGAAACTGGGGACTGCTCTGTGTCTGTTCCAGCATAGCAACCTCTGTGACGAAGCTGCCAATGTCTGAATAATTAATCAGCTGATCCCTCCCAGTGACCTGATGGGAGTTGTGATTACATGACCATCCACCAATAATCACCCTGGAAATCGAATGTGATTAACCTAGAGAGATGCATGTCTCATTCAGTGAATTGCCATGTCCATGCTAGCATGTGTTTTTGTGTGCAAATTTACATCCTCTAGACATCTCTATGGTAGGGAAAGTCATTTTGGACTTTGACTGTATTTTGGAGAGGCATTGAAATTATTAAGAGGGAATGTATGGAGTGGACAGCATACAGACCCTACTCTAAACTGTTGTTTATGGTCGGAATTGTTGTCTGTGCGTCGTGCCACTTTTTGCCTGTGTGGCTTTCTGTCTCCCTTTCTACATCTGAGGAAAGCAGTAGATGGATGGCTTGCAGGTCTGACTGGTCTGGCTCTAGCCAGTTTGGCTGCCAGAGTGTCTTTCTCTGGGCAAAACGATGCCAGGCACTGGGCCATATCCGGCTTAGCTCCTCCTATCATTACTTCGCCAATCTGGGTGACTGGTAATTGCAATGTCATTTGAAATTCCTAAATTTCCTAAATGGACAGATTTTTTTTCCTGCCTCAACCCTAAGACAACTTGATGCTGCAGAAATATGTGTACTGTGTCATTTGTTTAATACAACAATGTACTGCATATATTAGTTTAAGCATTTATTGGAGAACAATGCAAAACAATACTCTTTCAAGTTTTGGCGTTAGGTTCTGCTTCTGTTGGCTAACTCACTACCATCACATGATCATGTATGCAATACACCTAACTATACAATCAACACCATAAGGCAACTAGCAATCCCCATAGGCAATGTGCAAGGTATGCAATACCAATCCACAGTACCAATTGCCCCCACTGAAGGAAACAGAACCAAAAAGGTGGAGGAAGGTGGGGTTGGTGGGTTTGCACCCACATGCTAGTGAGACCAGCGCACATCAGAACTGAGTGAGTAACCTGACGATTATGTTGTCAGTAGGAAATATTGATATAAATACTGATATTCTTATAGGAGTGATCCCCGATGTCAGCTGATACGTTACTGGCCAATAACTGCTCAGGTTTCAAGTCCAAACTGGCTATGTTAAATGCATTGACTTACATCTGTACTGTGATTTGATTGCAATAGATACAAAAAAGTATCTGTGTCGAAGTATTGTTTTTCTAAAATAAAGCATTTGTGCTCCCAATGAGGCCAATTTGTTATTATATTATTGAGGACACATTTTCTATTTTTCAAGATGAGCACAGAATGCATGATTCTAATTACTGTATTTGAAATATAATGTATTTTTAAGGCATTTATGCTTCATTGGACTGGAAAGTAGGAAAATATAGATTTTTGCTGAGAGAGAAGTGGGATTGTGCTGTAGCAGCACATGTGCAGTGAAGCTGCTTAGAAGAAATTTGACAAAAATAATAAGCAGTTGATTTGAGAGAATCCATGTACAGTACTTGCAGAGATTTGGCCATTAGAAGTTGGCCAATGTGGTTTCAGCATTATGAAGCATTATCATGACCATGGCAGCACTTCATTAACAAGGCATGATTTTGAAATAATGTTACATAACTAAATGTATGGAATAATCTAACATTCTTTAAGTTGGCCAATCTTTCTAGATAAATGACACAGGTTGATTAGGACAAAGAGAAATGACCTAAGGATATAAAGAACAAAGAGCATGTAAATCTGTCCAACAATGTTAATAATTACACAGAAGACAATAACAACTGATCAGCCAGGTTGGAGTTCATGTACAGCTGAAAGGTATTTTATGTGTTCTTCAACATGAACTCAACAACAATACTGCATTAGATATAACGTATCATAATAATGATACATCTGATTTAAAGAGCTTAAAAAATAAGGATCCCAGCCAAGGGGATAACTACATAAAAAACTACATAGATTGGCAAGAGCTGAGTGATGTCTAAGTGAGCTGAGGGAGAAAGCCAGAACAAACAGGCGGGGTCCAGCCCAGTTTTTGGATGTCAGTATTCCGGAGACCGAGGAGCAGAGATAGTTGGAAGGTTTGTGGGTGTCACTGGGAAGTAGTGACGTTGGGATACAATAAGGTAACAAGTAACCATGATTTGGGGCATGTGAGGACACTGTCAGTGAAACTGTGGACAGACTAGGTTCTATCCAAGGCTATGCTGGACACCCTGAATAGGACTCAATTGCAGTAGTGCAGACATCATTTTACAAAGGGCAAATGTAGTGAGTTTGCTAGCTAGACAGCATAGTTATCATCTCAACTTCTTCGGATTACTGGGCAGGGATATCGGACTGCACTGAACAAAAATGTGCTGGCATTTTTATTGTGCCCAGCCTTAGGCACACCTGTGCAATACACATGCTGTCTGATCAGCATCTTGAAATGCCACACCTGTGAGGTGGATGGATTATCTTGGCAAAGGAGTAGTGCTCACTAACACAGATTTAGACAAATTTGTGAACAACATTTGAGCCTTTTGTGTTTATAGAGAAAGTCTTAGATCCTTGAATTCATGATAAAAAAACAAAAGTGTTGCATTTACAATTTTGTTCAGTGTAAGAAACGGTTTAGCTTGTTTGTCCAAAGAATCTTCGACCCCATTGTGATAAAAAATAGCAGATAATGTGAAACGCACCTCATCACAGAAAGTGATCAATTCAGTCGCTGATTGCGACCATGTTTGAGATATCAAGATTCCGTATAGTAATTTAAGAAATGGGTCTAATGGTCCTTCACACTAACTTTCATGCCAATCCATTCAGCCATCTAGGAGGAGATGTGGTTTGTGGATTTTATGGACTCCAGCAAACGTTTTGTTCACCATGAGATGGGGCACTGGAAGTTGTTTTTGTGACTTGATGATGTTTGGTTCATGAGCTATACGTAAATTATTACAGCGCCACCTTGAAGTTTATTGGTGCCATAACAGGCAGTTAACAAAAATAAAAGGGTCCCAGCACCTACAGTGCTTTCCCCTCTACAGGGCGCACATCCGCCGCTGCCACCACACCTGGCATCACGCCAGGGCCACACTGCTCAGGTCCTCCGGGAACTACCAGACACGTGCCAACCGTCGCCGCGTGCCAGCCCCATCCTATTCCGTAGGAGATAAGGTATGGCTCCCCGCCAAGGAACTGCCCCTGCGGACCGAGTCCCGCAAGCTCTCCCCCCAAAACATCGGACCCTTCACGGTAGAACGTGTCATCAACACCGTAGTGGTCCGGTTAAAAGGGCCTCCAGCCCTCAAAGTCCACCCAACCTTCCACGTGTCCTGTCTCAAACCTGTCCGGATCAGTCCTCTCCTTCCTCCTCCTCCTCGGCCGACCCTCCTTGGATCATCGACGGGGGTCCTGCGTTCACGATCCGTCACATCTTAGACACAAGAAGTCGGGGTCGTGGTAACCAGTTCCCTGGTGGACTGGGAGGGGTATGGACCCAAGGAGCGCTACTGGGTCCCCGGTTGCCAGATTCTGGACCCCTCTGTGCTCCTGGACTTCCATCGTCGGCGGCCGGGAGCCCCTGGTGGTCCGCCTTGAGGCGTCCTTCGGAGGGGGGGTACTGTCACGCCCCCGCCTCCGTGGTCATGCGGAGGCGGGTCCTCGCGTCACTGAGCCTTTCACACACCTGCTCCTCATCCACTCCCACACCTGCTCCTCATCCACTCCCACACCTGCTCCTCATCCACTCCCACACCTGCTCCTCATCCACTCCCACACCTGCTCCTCATCCACTCCCACACCTGCTCCTCATCCACTCCCACACCTGCTCCTCATCCACTCCCACACCTGCTCCCCATCCACTCCCACACCTGCTCCTCATCCAATCCCACACCTGCTCCTCATCCACTCCCACACCTGTTCCCAATCCACAATCACACACCTGCTCCTACTCACCTCGTTACCTACAGTATAACCACAGAGCCCTGTCATTCCTTCTCTGCCGGATCATGGTCGTTAAACACATGCACTTTCATTAAAAGAGATGTCAGTGTCAAGGGTAAAGCTGAGATTTCTTACAGTTTGTTGGGATATGATCATGCAGGCGTAGTGAGATCTGCCAACAAAACTCTTTGTTTCTTGGGTCCTAAAACGAGCATTTCTCTATTTCTTGAGTTTAAAAGCAAATAGTTCTCTGTCATCCACTTCCTAATATCTGAAACACATGCTTCTAAAGAAGCTAATTTTGGGGTATCTCCATGCTTCATCGAAATATATAACTGTGTGTCATCAGCATAACAGTAAAATTGACATTGTAATTCTGGATTACATCACCAAGAGGCAGCATATATAGTGAGAACAATAATGGGCCCAGAACAGAGCCTTGACACTTTTAATTTGTGAGAGCCTATACAATCCACACATACGAACTGATATCTTTCAGATAAATAAGATTTAAACCTGGCTAGAAAATGTTCACGTAGCCCAATATGGGTTTCCAGTCTCTCTAAGAGAAGGGAGTGATCAATAATGTCAAAAGCAGCACTAAGATCAAGAAGCAACAGGACGGATGTGGAACCTTTGTCTGAGGCCATTAGAAGGCCATTTGTTAACTTCACGAGTGCAGTCTCAGTACTATGATTGGGTCTGAAACCGGACTGGAGCATTTCTTAAATGTTATTTGTCTTCAGGAAGGCATTCAGTTGTTGGGAAAAAAAATTCTCTAAGATTTTTAAGAGGAATGGGAGGTCCAATATTGGCCTATAGTTGTTTAATATGTCTGGATCCAGATAAGATTTTTTAGGATAGGCTTAATTCCCGCAATTTTTTTGTGAGTTTGGTACACATCTGGAGGAAATTACTGGAGGTAATTTATTATGTTCATAATTGGCTGACCTAGCACCAAAAATAGCTCCTTAAGTAATTTAGTTGGAATCGGGTCAAGCTCACAATTTGTGGGTTTAGAACTCATTAACATTTTTGTGAATTTGTTGAGCGATACAGTTCCAGTGATCCCATTGACACCTGGTGAGGGAGATTCAGGACATACTCAGGACAACTGAGATTTTGGGGACTGTAATTTTTTAAGGGGGAGTCAGTTATTTGTTTTCTAATGGTGATGATCTATTCATCAAAGTAGTTCATGTATTCGTTACATCACTTGTTGAGCGTTGCTTTTTTGTTCAAGGCCCTTCCTCGCAACTTACGGGACTTAAAGTACACCTTCAGAAGTATAGTGGAGTCCATGCCTCAAAGAGTCAGGGCTGTTTTGATGGCAAAAAAGTGACCTACACAATATTAATATAATGTTATGGCTGAATGGTTTATGTACAAACACAAACACACTTTTCATCACTATTTAATCTTTGATATACACCTTGGACAATCAAACTTTATTTGCTCCAGAGTGAATGGAAAATACCTATATATAATGTCTGTATCTGAATATGAACAGTAAGACATTTTTATAGGGGATAGAGCCTTGACGAATAGAAGAATTGACGGATAGAAGCTTACACAGCAGCTAAAGAGGGGCGATGGTGAGCCAGTTAATTCTCAACCCTTGGCCAGAATATCCGGAGGCAATGTGTACTTTGTGTAATATATACTCGCATTCGGGAGTATTACTTACAATCTGTCTGGTCTCCATGGGTTGAACTGGGTAACTTGTCCTCTTCAAAGTGGGTCACAATCCTGTGTAAAATGTTTTTTGCAAATTTTGTATGTTACATTGGCAAAGTTGTTCCATTGATTCTTCTACAATACGAGTCGGGAATTTATTTATTTTCAAACAAAATCCCAGGACGAGGCAAACAGCATGGTCAGACATGAACAGGCAGAGGTTGATGCAAACAAAGGAAAGAGTGGTCCTGCACAATGAAATTCTTGTGACATGGCACACAACATCTACTTAGTAAGAATTAAGAAATACATAAAGCACAAATATAGCACAAAATATAGCAATAATATTCATAAGTGTAAACTAGCATACACTTTAAAACGAGTAGGATGGGGAATATGAGCAGTATGGTTAGAAGTATAGAATAGAGTATATTATAGAAACAGCAAGTATACCAATAATAATGCAGATCTATACATTCCACATGTAATATACATATATTTAATACTTCTTAAGTATCTTCTATTTGCACTTCTGGTTTGATACTAACAGCATTTCGTTGTACTGTACTTGTACTTGTTCAATGGCAATAAAACAAAATCGTAAAACACTGAAGGCATGCTAGGTTTAAAGAACGTTTAGAAAGCTATCCCAAACTTTTGAATTGGCTTATTATAACGGTGATTAGGAGCTGGGAAGAGTGCTGCGTTCGTTGTGATTGGGATCTGAAGGATCTTGTGATTTGGAGGCTCTAAGACATCCTGAAGATGTGGTTCAGAAATGTAACTTTGAACAGGCCTAACATATATGGAAACAAGTTAAACTTCAAGTCTCCTCTCCAGACTGGGACAGTGCTGAATAATGGATCGTTTAAAAAATAAATATCTCTTGGTAAGTTGACTTTGAGAAAACCCCAAGTTTTGACCTCACAATAGGTGTAATTGCACATACGTGCCTGGGGGGGCACCTCTGGGTTCTTTCTTGATCCCCACCTAGACAAGTGAATTAGGGCAAATTGACGTTAATCCCACATATTAAGTATTTTTCTTTATTTTCCACAAGCTATTATTTACTGTATTCTTTGCAACCTTTTTTCTGGATTGTAATGTATTAGTATAAACATTTTGTGTGAAAATCTAGGAACACTTCTGTGAAGCAGGTTTTCCACTTGAATTTCTGACAAGAATATAAACAATTCTTTCACATTGTGGTGATCGAATTTAGAATAAATGTCTTGCTGATGGAGTCATCTATCAACATGAGCATAATTTCCTACTAACCTCATGTCTGGAGTAGCCTGAAGCTGGGTTGGGTACCCAATTGCTCATGTCTCAAACTGAAATAGCCTTCAATGACTATGGAACAACAGTCGGAGCCGTGCTGACGGTGGAGAAGACAGTAATGATGTCAGTAGCCTTGGTTCATAGGGCCATCTATGGACAACTCGTCCCATTGGCGTGCTGCGTGGAGATTTGGCCTGCATAGAGAAAGTCAAGTATGGGGTTGCGAGGTAGCAAGGTGTTTAAATATCCAATGAAGTCACTCTGCTATTTCATCACGGTGGAGGGGAGACATGCTTTGGAGGGTGGCATTGGTCTCTTTGTATGTGATGTGTGTGTGTGTGGTGCGTTCCTGCGCTCATGCAAGCGTGTCTGTATATCACAATGATTAAAGACTTGCATGTTGTGTGCCTGTAATGTATCTGTTGTATGATGTCGTAAATGCTGTTTGCCTCCTCTCTCGTCTTATCCAGTCCAACATATTGAACGCATCCTCCCTCTCTCCCACACACACACACGCACACATGTGCGCGCACACTCCTTCAGTGCTATATACTCTCCCTAGCTTTCCTGTCTTATTAGTTTATTGTACTCTGCTAGTTAGTCTGGAGTGTTTTTTGGCAGACCGCATAAGCTGAGTTGGCTAAGAAGAGCAAATGTCTCTTACTGAGTGAGTGAGTGACTTACTGACTGAGTATACCTTGTGAAATGGCATAGTGGTTAGCGAAGCGGACCTGCAAACTATATGTTCCGTGTTTAGGTCTCCTCACAGGCAAAGTGAAATATGCATTATGAATTATTCCATATAGATGAAAAATTTGCTGGCTAAAACCTTCAGGATCTACATTATAGTAAGTCTGAAATAAAACTGTTTACAGTTATTAAGCGACTATTTCTGGAGGATTTTCGAAGTACGCATCAGTGCATGCGTTTTGGGTCAGGATAGACAAACACATTTGCTGGCTACAATATAGAGTAGTTACGTTATAGTAAGCCTTAACTAAAACTGTATACAGTTATATTGTGTCTTTATCTGGCATGGAAAAGTTCATCTTCAGTCTCGCTAGCAATTGTTACGTTTTTAAGAATATTCCTAGGAAGACAGTACATGCTAGTAAGATTATTACTGGCTAATAAGCTGATAAAATGGCCAGTGGCAAAAACCATACAGTTCATAGACACTATGATCGAGGTAAATATAATTAGAAACATTAGTCAGTTTAACACAATGCTCAATGGTGTCTAGCGAATGCTGGAACATGTTATGCCGTGGTGTAGTGGTTAAAGACAGTGCTTCTCACGTGGAAGACCCAAGTTCCACATGAGAAGCAAGTTCCAAGTTTGAATCTATTGAAAACAACAACATTGATTTTATGAATCGTTTATACATTATTGTGACTATTTCTGGTACATTCCACGATTCTCTCGTCTTTTCACTAAATGAAAAAGTTAGTTATCGTGACATTTATTGATAGTTATTTTATGTGTCATTCACAAATGAAAGAAAATGTACGTCGTTATACCATGAAAGATAAAAATATATTCTTATGCCATGAAATGAAATAGTTTTGGCAGACTTGATAGCAATTGTTAATTTCTTGACTATTCCAGTAAGTTAGTAAATACTGGTAAAGCCTATTACTGGCTAATACGCTGTTAAAACGACCAGTGGCAATAACCATACAGTTCATAGATGCTATTTGTGGTGGAGGTAAACTTAGTAAGAAATGTTGATCAGTTTAACTGTATCATTATTTTTGAGAATGGTCAAATGTCTATTGAAACGGCCAGTGGCAAAAGAGGATTTGTTCAGGGCAGACACAAGAGGCTATTCCGACACCCATCAAATGTACAGCTCTGTTTTGTAGTGATTAATGACACACGTTAATCACTACATCCACGTGGGTGACATGGGTTTGAATCTTGAGAGGGCAACACTTTGCCTGAATGCCTGAATTAGGTTTGCCTGGCTTCTTGTTTGATCATTACACTTTTTCAGGCCTCCAGGGTATGGCCTCTGTTAATGTTCCCCTCTTTCTACACACTCATTTTCCCTTTGGGACCTGTTTTGGGGTAGCTTCATCAAATTCAGTTTTTGAGAAACAATCAAAGACTCACTAAAACGTTATAGGGGTATCTCAGTGTTTCAGTTTATACAGAGAAGGACAGAGAGACAGGCAGAGAAAGGTTTCCATAAACAGCTTCCTCCCTAAGTGATTGACTAGCCTGTACACTTGGAATAAGAATGTTCCAGAACAGGCTAGCCAATCACTTAGGGAGCCGCTTGCTGCTTTTTAGAAACATTTCTGTCTGTCCCCTTTCTCTGCCCTTATAGTTCCAACTATCTCCATATCGTCTCCCACTGCCTTCTCCCCTTTTCTCTCATTCATTCTCTCTATGAGCCTCTCTTTTTTTCTGTATTCCCCTCAAGCCTTTCTTTTTCCCCTCTCTCTGCCTTTCTGTTAGACTTTCTCATTATCAAATTCTCTCCCATTCTCTCTCTGGACTTATTGTTCATGTCACACTCACTAGTGAGCAAGGCTAAGCCAAAGACCTGAAGGGTCCATGTGTTATGTTGGTGGGTGTGTTTTGTTAGCCCCAGTGGCTTACTGTGCCATGTCATGCACAGTTTGTGGCTTGTCACTCGTGACCCCAAAACATCAAATGAGAGATCCTATCTTGTAGATTTGGAACAGAATCAAAGCATTTGAAGTGGAGGAATGTTTAGAGCTTCATAATGTTTCATCCTATTATTGGGACCCTATGTAAATGGTTGCTGTATTAAATCACTGAGCTGAAGGTGAATTAACACTAATTGGTGTCATTATTGGGATATGCAAGCAAAATGAAAAACGTTCATTTCATACATGTCTACTACACTAAGTGCACAAGTGAAATACAGGACAAACGCTGTCTCACACCGAATGTGTATATCATTTTAAAACGTGCTATTGTTGTATGTATGTGAACACGCGTGTGGTACCCTCTGTTAAGTACATTGTACTTCACTTTTAAGACAGACAGTCAGCTAAATTACACCAGGACCTGTCTCACCAGGTGTCGGGTATGCACAGATGGACAGTTTAACTACGGATTTCAGGAGAAGTCATGATTCTAACATAACAGACAAATTAAATTTTGGGACTAGCGTGAGCAGGGTTTAGCCTCAGTTTAGTATAAGTCTGAGCATGACCAGATTAGACCAAAAGAGGCTTTGGTGGACAAGAAGACCAGCCTGACCTGTCAGATTGCTCCAGCCAATCAAATCTGGACTAATCTCAAGGCTTTTATTGGAAGAGTCAGGCTCCGGACAGATGGACCAGACACTACATGAACAACTGTAGGAGGTTCAAAGGGTGTCAGCAAAATTATAGTCGCTATCATTGCTGGTCAACAGTAGAGGCGTCAACAAGCGCCAGGTAGCGTTCAACAGGACCAGGAAACACGGGTAGCTAGCGAACAGTGAAGACAGGCAGGGACCAATGCTCCTCCCATCCTCAGTGTTCTGTTTGAATATATCCTTTTCCCTCCAGGACCAAGCCCATGGGGAAGTTCCTCTGTGTTATTGCACGTGTGTGTGAGTGTGTGCAGTTGTATGTCTGCCAGTGTGTTTCTGTATTTCCCACTTGCCCAATTACAGTCTGTCTGGTTGTTCCTTCTGTTGTAGGAACAAACACATCTTTTTTAAGTAGGAGTTCATAATAGGTGTTTGACTGGATTGTGTTGTAAACCATGGTAAAAATGTATATATCTGTATGTGTTTATGTCCGCACTTGTGTCCCTGTTTGTGACTTTAATTCATCACAGGCTTTTGTGATAGTGAGCCATCCATCTCTTTCCTTAATGAAAAGAGTTGTTATCTTGATAGCAATCACTTACTTTCCCTTAGCTCATATCACTCTTTCTCTTTCAGTCTCTTTCCCTCTCTCCCTTTTATTCTTTTCTTATTTGTCTGTCGCCATGCAGATGTTTTGAGCGGTCATCGTTATGGCTCCAGAGGACATAATACGATGACATTGACCATGAGGTCATGGTATGTTCAAATTAAGGAGGATTTCCGGCCTCAATCCTCCATCTCCCCATACAGTCATATTGGAGGGTGGAGTGTACAGTATGTGTGTGTGTGTGTGTGTGTGTGTGCGGGTGTGTGTGTGTGTTTCTCAGACCAAGACTCAGTCCCTAGGGAATGAGCGAGGAGGGAAAGAACAAAGAGAACCAAAGAGTATAATGGGAAAGCTCAAAGCCTCTCCTATAGCAGTCGTAAAAGCCCTTCACAATTAACTTCCCTTTTCATCCCTGTCTCTCACCTCATTACGAACGTGTGAAAACACAACAAATGGACCTGTTTAAGAAAGGGGCCAAGACAGAAATATGGAAGGTGTTTGAGGGGAGTAGTTAGGGAGAGGGGGTGGAAAGAATGTCACAAGGAAGAAAGGAAAGAAGATCCATGTTTGGTTTAATGTGTTTGTATGCCTATCTCCTGCTAGTATAGCATTTCCCAGTGTGCTTTGCATCTCCTCAGTTCTGTGTGCAAGTGCAGTTTCCACTGGTAACACCCCAACACACGTAAACACATGCATGGTCTCTGCCCCACGCACAGACGGGCATCTCGCCAGCGTTTCCTCCTGGCACCGTTTGGAGCCCCTGCTTCTCGAAGACGCTCCTGCAGTCAAGATCGGCCCGGCGTGAAACAAAACTGCAGAACACCCACCTCGCCTATCCCTGCCTCGCTTCCTGGTCCCAAGGCTCTTTTGTCTCCTGTTGTGCTCAGTAACCAACCAGAAGGCAAAATGCCCTGCTCTCTTCTCTACAGCCAGGCCAAATCTAGTCAGGTCCTAGAAAAACAACGTGTCCCCTCCATACATGACGTGAAATAGATTATAACCGAATTGAGGTATTGTTCTGTTCACTGTCATCCCACTCTTCTCACCCTGCCCTCCCATCCACACCTCATCCGTGTTGTGGACACCTGCCAATAATGAGAGAAAATATTGATACAGTTGAATATCATGATGTTGCTATGATGTTTCACTTGGGCAATATCACAATAATATGTTAGGGTGACTTTGCTCTCTCCATACCAGTTTGGTTCCCTTCAACCTTCAATCTTTTATATTTATTTTACTATTTCCCTGTTTTTCGCCCCAATTCGATGCTATCCTATCATCAATGCAGTTCCCAGTGGACTTGGCACAGTCAATGTTGAGAAATGTGTCCTCCGATGCTGTTCTGATTCTCATCATGCTGAGAACTCAACCAGGAAGTACAGTGAAGGAAAATCGTATTTTATCTCCTGCAGATTTTGTACGTTACCCCACTGATAAAGAAATTATCAGTCTTTAATTTTGATGGTAGGCTTATTTGAACAGTGAGAGACAATGAACAAAAAAGTCCAGAAAAACGCATGTCAAAAATGTTTTAAATTGATCTGCTATTTACTGAACATCAATACGTGGGCAAACGTACAAAATCAGCAGGGGTTCAAATACTTTTTCCCCTCACTGTATGTTCTGAAATACATACCCGGCAGAAAGAATGCACTCTCCGGCCTGTTCTCTTGTCTTTTGAATATGAAATCAATTTGTTTTCAGCACTCTTACAAGAATCATAATAGACATCATTTCGCCTCTGAAGTATTGTGGTAAAATTGTCACGTGATAATGATGAGGTCCCAGCCTAATATTCTGCTATATTATTGTAATGTAAATGGCTATGATTAAGAAGTCACATCATATTCTGGTCCTTGCTCTGACCCCAGCTAATCCCTCCCTCCTCCATCCTCTTATCCACTCCCCTGGCTTCTCTCGAAGCAAAATCTGGCTTCCCTTCCACTGGTGAGAGTGATCCTGTATTTAATTGGTCTGGCCAGGCCTCTTCCTGGAGCCTGGTCCCAGATCTGATTCGGCCAACAAACAGATCTGGTAGAAGACTGTGTCCAGTGGGACTGTGGTGGCGTTCTTCTTTCACAGTTATTCCCTCTGGTCCATGTCTCCTGTCTATCTGGAGCCTCAGAGTAGGGTTAGGAGAGGCAGAGGCAGAGGAGAGGAGTTTGCCAGCGATCAAAACAAGAGATGTAGTTTCAGAGGTGTCTCCTGGAAGTGTGGCGTCAGTGGCCCCACTCAACACCCTTTCCAGAGATTATCAATCAATGTCAATCGGACCTGACAATCCTACCCAGAGTCATTATCATCCCACTGAATTGACCCGATTTCCCCGACTCCGGCTGTGAGCCTCGATCTGCGTGGACCCACATGGGGAAAAAACAAACAGCCTGGAGCTCCCATAAAAGCTTGGTGATGATTGCAATGAGTCATTCGATCATTAACATCTCCATATGGATTGGACGACACACTAGGGACATTGAGAGAGAACAAGAGGGAAGAAAATTGCGATTTTCAGCTAAAGAGGGTTAGATGTACAGAGAGCGAAAAAGCTCTGGGAGAAAATAGAGAGAAACATTTTACATAAAAGACAGAGGTAAAAAATGAAGAGCTTGAGAGACGAAGAGAGAATGTTACAGGCAGAGGAGCAACTGTGAACATTAGTAAAGGACAGAACAATCCAAAAAAGAGAGAATGAAGGCACAATGGCGGGGCCAGCATTGAACGTCAGTGGAGACAGTTGTTAAGAGGAAGGTGAGAGGGAGTGTCTCCATCTCATGAGTGTAGTTCAAGGGACTTTCACACGGTCTACTCTTGGTTCCCATGCGTGCCTGTAGCCAGCATGTTTAATGAGTCAGCTTGTAATCTTAACATGGTCTCAGCTGCTAGGCCGTGTTGGCTGGGTCTCTGTTCCCCTTCCCACCTCTTCACCCCTCTCAGTTCCCCATTTTCACCCTTCTCACCAGCTCTCCTCTGTCTTTTCCCCCATCCAAAACCGACTCACTTAGGTGCTTTTTCTAAGTCCTGTATCACTCCTCTTGTCTGTCTCTCCTTTCCACCTTTGACTCAGGCTTCACTGTTAGAATCATCCTCTTATTCTGCTTGCGAGAGAGACAGTGAGAGAAATGAAAAGCCCTAGCTATTCATTCCCCCTGTGGTGGCGTGTTTGGTGATTTGAATGCGGCCCAGGTTAGATTCCCTCTCTTTCCATTTTCTCTCTCCACTTGTCTGCTTTGGTTATACAAAAAAGCAGACACATCAAGTCATCTTAACCCCCAAGTGTTTTTCTAGATTGTAGACATTAGCAACCGTATGGAGCACACTGTCCACGACACCTATGAACCCCTATCAGTTACAAGTTTGTGTTACATCTACATCCCTTGGCTTTGTGGATATCAACGTGTTGGCAAAAGGGTAATGCTGTGATGATTTTGATTGTAAGATCTATCTTTCTCCATCTCTCTGTCTCACACACACACACTATCCCTCTGTCTTTATCGACCCCCATCTCTATTTTAATGCAATTTTAACTGGCATGAGAAACATATTTGTTAACACCATCAAAGGAAGTAAAATTAACAATTTACAAATGAACAGTTAGCAATAAACCCAACAATATTTCAGAAAAAGGCATTAGTCAATGCAATCACCCTGTCCTGCGCTTACCCATCCTGGGTTAGTGCTTCAACTCCCCGCTGTATGTTCTGGAGCCAGACTACTGCTAGCTGGGATTAATCGTAAGAGCTATGACATGATGGGAAAATACTATGTTTCTTAAAGGGTTACAACCTACACAGCGACGAAGTTATAAAACACATATTCATGGGCTTCCGTTTTTCCAGCTTGTGCTGGTGTTCTTTCGTTCTTTTCTGCGTCTTGAAGCCCACAAACTTAACCCTGGACAACCAAACCAGTTTCAAAGAATGATGAGGTAGAACAGACAGCCAACAGGCTCCGGACCTCATGAGGGAAGAGTTCATTACCCCTAGCCAAGGTCCTAGTCTATACTACAGCAGGACATGCCAAGCCAGTAAATTCAAGATGACCTTCTTTGGCCTTCTGAGGCCAGCCCTGCCAGTCTGTCCACGAGGGGTCAGTGCCACGACCCTGGACTGTGTCGCCTCTTCTCTTGTCTTAGGTCACAGAGCCCGCACACACTCTGGCACAGCCCTTCACCTCTCCCTGCTGGAATCCCCTCTTTGTTCAGACCCCCCCGAGCACCACTCCCTGGTAGCATCTAGTGCTTCAGTCATACCCCTCCCAGTCCCGGCATCCCTGGAATTGTTTATGTTGGAGTGGTCTGATATTGGCGGACAGTCTCCTTAATTACTGGACATGCCTTTTACCCTTCCTCATAGTATCGTTCATTTTCATCCCCCCTTTTCCCACCTGTTAAGTTTTTTAGGGTGGTGTGTGGGGAGGGGGAGGAAGTCTTTTTTGTTTTCCTTGGGAGTTTTGATTAGCTTCTCCATTCACTTTCAGGTGACCAGTCCAAGTGCATACCCGTTGCTCCTGTTGTGCCATATTCCCGCTTAACATTATTTCTACTCTTCCTTTTTTGCGTCCCTGACACTCATTCATTTATGAACCTATCTACAGCCACTACCTTTGAATGCTTCTCTGGAAGGTTAGAGGTGGTGGTATTGAGACAGACGCTCCTGTCTCAGATTACCCGTGCTTTAAATGGAGTGATGTGGGGGTTGAGATATATATTTTTTTCACTAATTAACATTGGATATTTCATCCACACACACGCCTGACTCTCATATCTGCACCATGACCTGGATGAAACCCTACCCCGGACCGGATTAAAATGATTTCACTTAGGAGGTAGCAGGATTGTAGAACAGGCTAACAGATAGAAACGGGCCACCGATCAAATGGCACCCTGTTCCCTATTTAGTAGGCCACGATCCACTGCGTTCTATTAGGGTAGTGCACTATTTATAGAATAGGGTACCACTTGGGAAGGACCACTAGATAAAACTTAGTGCTGAGATGGAGAACTGACCTCAGACTTTGTGTCTCCTTCCTCATTATCATGACATAGCCACCACTGACTCACTCACATGGGAGGCTTATAGGCATGTTATTCACAAGCCGGCACATGTACGCACGCGGATGCACGACCAAGACCACGTGGCCAAACTTGCAGCCTTGCGCTGAGACAGAGAAGTTACCCCTTCCACATATTCATCCATAGTTGATCCGCCCTTTTCCAGCCACACGTACAGATTTTGTCCGCAGTGGTGTAACATGTCTGGGCTAAGGTTTGGGCTGGCATCCCGACCATGGAGGTCTGGCCCTGGACCCCCTCCTTCTTTCCCCTTCTTCGTCCCCCCAGACAGGCCCACTGCCGTCGGCTAGGAGCCCCTCGCCACGCCGAGGGAGGCGCGCCATAGTTGTGGTTAGAATTCGCTACCACTGACTGTGGTTATTTTTACCCATTTGTTATTGTGGCAACAGTACAAAGTACGAGCCACGACACTCTGCGTAATTATCTCGAGAAAGTCCTCGGGTCGCCGGGCAAAATAGAACCAGGAAATAGCTTGAGCAGTGATTAAAGTGGGGTTGTTTCTAAGAGGCTTGGCGAGGCCGGCGCTGGTATTAGAGGCGGTGTAATGTCTCATTACAAGGTCGTAAATATGAACTTTGTTAGGGCTACTGTGGTAGCACTGGCAGTCTTCCTCCAGTATGCACTCAGTGTGTAATTCCCTTTTGCTCACTCCTTTAACAGGGGGCTTGACTACCACTTTTTAACACTGTTTAATATTGTATTCAAGCAAACGTTTCGATCCAAACCTAGTGCCGTAGATGGTGGAGCTTCTCAGAATTGCCTTGGCTCAAGTTCTGCGGGACACAGAAGCAGAAACATCAGGCCCCTTCTAGTTAGATCCTGTTCAACCCAAATCATGAAAAAGTAGTGCTCTGGACTCTCTGACAAATCATTAATTCTACCGTAGCTGTTCACGGTCCATAATAACAAAGAATACAATTTCATATTTTTTTCAAAAACCCCATCCAGTTATTGTGACAATACCCAGGGTGCTTTGTGGCAACAGAAAGTTATGGTGAAATGTTTGCCACCCAGGGAGGGATGTTGTTGTGTCTAAGTGGTCTCAGACACAGCGGTCAGAAGGAGTGGTCAAACACAAATTGGACAAGATGGGGTCGGGGCGAACTCTTGTTTGGGATCCTACTGGTCTTGGTTTTCTCCGTTTGTCGAATTATGTTATTTTGGTCCAGAAGAAGGAGAGATTCCAGAGGGTTTACATGGTGATATAATACAGGGACAACAGCCAAACCCATTGGAAAAGAGACAGCAAGAGAGAGACAGTATATCACAATCACTTTTAATTAAATACATGTATTTTAGAATGCAACATATAGGTACGGAGTATTGGTATAGTATATCTAGATACAGAATGTCAGTGTAGCATATTTTGATACAGAGTATCAGTATAGTGTATCTAGACGCAGGGAGAGACATTTTGAGTGCAGCATGGCGGTGGCTTGATGTGGTGAGTGTAGTCTTGGGCACGCCCCTATGAAGAAATCCCAGCTGATTTGACCAATATCTACATTTGTTAGATCAGAGTTCCAACTGTAACTGAAATACCCAAATGAGATTTGTATCCCAGGTAAACACGTTGTTGTGGAAACAGGTAACACGGCTGGCAGTTTTATATTGATGGTCATCTGTCTAATGCAGTTTCCTATTTAAACAGATTTTCTTCTTTGTGGTTTTGGATATTTGAACCCTTTGCTACATACACATCAGCCTCTAGTGTCCCGGGGGATTAATTGTTTTCACACTCTTAGGAGTATGCTAGCACAAGCTGTTCAATTGTACAACTTCTTCATTTGATATAAAGTGACATCACTGAATGTAGCAGCCTATCTCCCAGGATATGATCAGAGCAGGGTTGGTGAACAGTTGTCCCTGAATGGTGCTGGAGAAAAGGTGGGAGAAGCTGACTATAGTGGAGACCAAAACCCAGGGACCTGTTCAATCCAGATATTGCTTTGTGTTGTTCAATAGGTGGAGTCCTCTTTGCACAGTAGTGGCCTATAAGTGTTCTCTGTTCAGAGAATACAGATGCGGTATAACTATTTCAGACAGTTTGATGAAGAAGTTACTTGTCAACCGGAAATGTGAATAGTGGTTGATTTTCTTTTTTTGTCTTCCAATGGGAAATGACTAACTTTAGAATCATTTTTATAACTTCACTTACTAAAGGTAGTCAAATCTGAAAGACTAACAATGAGAAAGAAGTTGATCAATTTGCTTACTGTTTCATAGGTCCTAAGAATGTTCATAAATGCTATTGGTTGGAGATAGACCAGGTCATGGTTTTCCCAAGGTAAAGATTTTTGTTGGACCCCACCCCAGTTTCCTTTGACCTTTTACGTCACTGCTCATATGTCTACAATTTACTAACGCCAACCCAATGTATTCACTCAGTTATCCATCGGGGGTTGTCTGTAGCGACGTGAAATACGTCGATAATTTTAGATTTTCTACCTGTTTGCATTAAAGATTTTTTTCATACGAATCAAAATGAATGTGTTGTACTGTGAACAGGACCTAACATATTTCTGTTTTTCTTGACTTTTTTTGCTCGGCTTTAGTTTGACTGAGGCCTTAAGAGCCCTTCCTTCCTAACTCCAGTGGGGTAACCCAATCCTGCTGCTGGCAAACTGTGGATCTGAATGCCGCGTGGTTTTCATTCGGCCGGCCGGGCCAAGCAGTCTGCTCTGTAACACTGGCAGTGCCGCGCTGGTTTAACTGAACTGACTGGGCAGAGGGGTGATGAGGAGAGACACATTCAAACGTTTCTCTCTGTTTCTCCTAGCCCTCTCCATTGCATTGATCTGCATTGGGTACCATCAATCTGTCTCTCTTTTCATTTATCCTTTCTTTATCCTCTCCCTCGCTCCCTCCACTCTCTTCCTCCCGCTGTCTTCCTCCTGGTTATCTGTTTCTTTCCTTTTCCCTCTGTCATCTCATCTCTCCTTTTTTCTTCTCATCTGTGTCTCTTTCTTCCTCTCTATCTCACACTCTCTCTGAAATGTGTTTTCCATCCCTCTACATTCTTTTATTGAATTAGGATCCCATCGCTGCGTTGTTTGACAATTATTCCAGCCCCACGACCTTTGACCGGAACTTTCTTCGTCCTAATGATCTGGTACCGAAGCAGACACAGGCCTGTCTGTCTGTCACTCCTATTCACATGACCTTAACCCTCTACCAAGATCGCCTCACCATGGCTGTGAAACCAGACACAGAATATGACTCTTTGGGGCACTGGATGTGGGACACACACACACATAAAACATGAATGCCCTCATACGCTCACATTAAAATACAATCACACAGCCAAGCAATCCCTACACACACACACACACACACACACACATACACACACACACATGCTACCCCCCAACACAGAAGTACCAATGCCTATAGTGTGTGTGTGTGTGCGCACTTAGAAGCGTGCATTTATATATGTAACTGTAGTCAGGGCGGTGTGTGTGTGTGATTTCAGGAGCCAATGCTGTGATTACTCTGTGATGGTTCGGTTCATATTGGGCCTGCTGGTTTTGTGGGGAAACAGAGGGAGTGGAGTCCCTTGGAAGGTCTCTCTGTTTTTGACAGTTCAGTAAAACACACTGCTATTAGTTTATGCAGCTGTTGACTGGGAGAGATCACTGTTGACTGGGAGAGATCACTGCGTTCTCTTCTGTGTGTGTACGTGTGTGTACGTATGTGTGCGTGTGTGTGCGCAAGAGGAGCCAGCGGAAAAAACGCAAACGCATCTGCGTGTGCAGAAGTGCACGAACCATGCACACAAGTGCACGAGCCATGTGAATGAGCCACGCGCATGGTTCTCAGTTTCTTCACAGTTGCCGCTGCTCCTCCATTGGCTGGCATGCCAAAGGGCTGATTTCAGAGCCCAGAATGAACGCAGGAGAGAGGGTGTTAGGGAAAGGGTGAGACAGGAGCTGGGGTCACTGGTATTGGGGGAGAAGGTTCAGGGGTGATAGGGGTGCCGTCAACTGAGCTGACCTCAGGCTGCGGGACGCGTCTCAGAAAACATGTCTGAGCGTGTGCGGACCACGTGTTGTGACCACCTTTAGGCCGCCACGCCATGTCAGTACGCCTTTATTAATGACCCTCCATTCGGGAAGGTTTTCTGTGATGAAAACACCAGGAACCTTCAATAGAATTCCTAGTTTTCCAGGAATCCTGGTGGGTGGATTTTGGATATCCGGATTATTCCCTTCTGGTCCTAGGAATCTTCAGGCCGGAAAAAGCAGGGCATACATTGAAGGTTTGCGGAATTTTTCGGGCGTAGGTGTGCTATGACTCACGTTTCTATGACTACCTGTGGTTTTCCCGGTGTGTCCGTATATCAGTGGCGTCTTGGCATTGCTCTTGAAGCGTCTGGGCACGATATATTGTGTGCCAGTTGTCTTTGATTTAAACTCTATTTTTATTGTGACCTAGTACCTGGTGCAGGCTCAGTCAACACACATGCACCTTCACACACATGCACGCGCATACACACACATTCACACACATGCACGCCCATACACACACATTCACACACATGCACAAGCATACACACACATTCACACACACGCACGTGCATACACACACATTCCCACACATGCACGTACATACACACACATTCACACACACGCACAGGTATAACGATTTAATTCTCAGACACTTTACTGCAAATGGTAACAATATGTGACCAACACATGCCGGTTAAGCACAGAACAAAAGAGGTTGGATAGCTGAGAAGGCGCCCACTTTTACACCCCAAATGAAGCAAAGAAAACTCAGAGTGGCTTTGACTTGTAACAATATTTTTCCCGAATGGCAAGGAATGCAAAGGTGTAGTGCATGCAAGTTTGACGAGCTGTCTAATGTTTGTAATTTTACATGTTAAAACGTCAGACATGAGTGGTCAAGACACAAATAATATTCTCTGCGCATTAACGCGAGTACTGTAGATACCAGCTAACTGTGGTGTAACAATAATCCCTTTTTATTTCCTCTTTCTCAATCTCCTTTTCTCCTTCCAGACACCTTCCAATACCTGCTTTCCTTCTCCCAGGGCCACCTCTCCTCTCTGCTGGAGGACACCTACACACCTCTCTCCCGCGAGGCCTTACCCCACGTCAATGCTCTCTTCTCCTCCCTCTCCCTCTACATCCGCGGCCACAACATTTCCCTGGAAGCTGCTGTGGCTCGCTTCCACGACAACCTCTTCCCTCTCGTCTACGGGCGCCTGATCAACCCTGGGGTAGGTGCTGAGGGAGGCGTGGAAGGCGAGCGGGGAGAGTGTCTCCGCGCAACCCGGCAAGACGTCAACCCATTCGGAGCTCACCCCGAAGCCCTCGCCCGGGAACTTGGACACGCCCTGGGAGCCGGGCGAGCCTTGTCGCTCGCCCTCGCCGAAGGCACCGAAGTCATGAACTCCAGCGAGCACGTCTCTCTCACCAAAGATTGCGTGCGCGGCCTGACCAAGATGCAGTACTGCTCGCATTGCCGCGGACTGACACTGATCAAGTCGTGCGTGGGCTACTGCCTGAACGTGATGCGTGGGTGTCTGGTGAGCGTGACAGAGCTGGACGGGCCTTGGCGACGGTATGTGGCGGTGCTGGAGAGGCTGACCCACGCCGTGGCCGGACAGCACAGTCTAGAGCTGGCCCTGCTCGGGGTCAGAGGTCACGTGAACGAGGCTATACTCCATGCACAGCTCAACGGGCCAACGCTCACCGCTACGGTTAGTAGATCACGGAGAGACAAATGCACACACACTTATGTGTCATCTCTTTTCCTCTTTGTTTTCTCTCTCATACTCAGTGGTTTCGTAGACATTTCTCTCCCTGTCTTTTACAAATATCTTCTGTTATTGCATATAAATAATTTAGCAGACAATCTAATCCAGTACAGTGTGCCTACATTTCCTACGTATCTAATCTACGTCACTTTCACTGCACTGTAATGAGGTTGTAATCTATATTTAATTTAATTAATTTAAACAAATGCTTTGTTGGCATTATTGAATGGTTGCCACCACTGCCAAAGCATGCAAAATCAGACAGCAATAGCCAATAAGTGTACATCAGACAACTAATCAAAATACACAAATCAAAAATGTTAAGGGCTACTGTCTCTTTTCTGAGATAACATGGAACCATACACAAATCTGGCAATTCCATCTTTACATTTCAGGAAAATAATATCTCTAATAAGATTATATGAACATTAATATGTCCAGACTGTCTATGATGGCACCCACAAGGCTAGGACGATTACAACCACCAGACTGGCTTTATACGGTCTGAATTCCACACTGCTCCAACCCACAACCTTTACTAGTAAGTTTTAGTGGCGGGTGCTAGTGGCTTTACTAGGGTGTATAACTACAGTACATCTAACTCCAGATGTCTTTTTCTGTGTTTCTTTCACTCTGTGTTTTGCTCACCCTTTTCCTCTTCGTCTCACTAAGTTTCTATGGAGTGTGGGTGCCAGTTGTCTGGTGTGATGTATTGGTAGTGTCTGGGGTTGCAGTAGGGAGGGCCATGGTCCTGTTCTCGACATGAACAAGAGATATCTAGACTCGACCGGCATAGCGGAAATGAAACCGGCTGAGACAAAGGACTACTGACCAATTGGTTTTGTCTTCTACGCTTGGAATTCCAGTCCTCACCAGTAACCGCTCTACAAGCCCACACGCGAACACGCCCAGAAAAAGTGAGTTGCCAGGTTCTGAGGCCGAGTCCATCCAAGTATGCGGACCCAGAACCTTAAAAGGGTCTGTCCGCCTGCTTGGTATTCATGAGGCAACACAGACATGCACGCACTCGTATGCGTCCAACCCCCACACACACCAAGGTGCGCGCACCCACATACTCTCTCTCACACTAACACACACACACACACACACACAAACAGCATGGTCGAAATGGGCTCCAGCAAGCCATTAGCCCCTGTCAGGTGAAAACTCAAGGAAGTGTCAGGTCGTGGGCACAATACATACACACTACACACAAGATACAACCAGGAACGATACACATGAACAACATACACAAGATTCACTCACAACAAACAACAAACACACAAGCCACGTGCACAAAGAACACACCTCTTTTTAGGGAGTTAAAACAGTAAAAGTAGCAGGGTCTTTTTAAATAACTGTGCTGTCATTATTTAACACTGGTGGCCAGTGAAGGAGAACTATAAAGAACCAAACCTCATTACCTCTCAGGGTCCGCTTTCACATTTATAATATTCCTCCCTTTTCGCTTCATTCATTTTGCCATGACAAGCAAGAGCAGCAGGCCAAAATGGTTCCTGTGAGGTCGTCTCGTTTTCGCTTTGATATATTCCCTTGGTTCAATACATGCCCTGGGGCGTGCTGTGTTTACGGTGTCTGTGTGATTTCTGCCGACTCATGTGTCATGAAGGGTTGTTATTAAAGGAATTATTGTGATGCTTTGGTTTAACACTGGGTGTTATCCCAAACTGTTCAGGGGTTGGCACACACTCCAGGGTACCCTCCCTTGCCCTCCCTCCCTCCCTCCCTCCCTCCCTCCCTCTGTCTCTCCTCTATCCCGTCTCACTTTCCCTTTATTCTCTCTTCCCATCTTGTCTCTCTCCTTCTTTCCCTCCGCCTCTCCTTTTTCTCAAATTTCTTGGTTCACTCTCTCTTCCTCTCCTCTCTCTTTGTCTCTCTTTATCTCCCAGTCTTTTCAGTCCTTCAAATAGTCTAGCGCTGTATGCAGCTACATATAGCTTAAAGGTTACATAACACCCCAGGCAGACACACACATCCGTCTCAACGTACAGGTATCAGGTTTTAGTAGTCCATTGAGGGGGCCTGACACAGTATTTGCAGCTCACCTTATGACAATACAGGATGTATGAGGTTGTGTGTGAGTCTGAATGGTATCCATTGTCGGTTGTATGTAGGGATTTTATTTTAACATGCTCTCCCTCTTATAAAGAGGAAATGGGCTGTGTGTTTGTGTCTCAGTGTCTGTGTGTCTGTTTGCTACTTAATATCCCCACACACACGAACATATACAGTGAGGGAAAATGTATATGATCCCCTACTGATTTTGTGCGTTTACCCACTGACAAAGAAATCATCAGTCTATAATTTTAATGGTAGGTTTATTTGAACAGTGAGAGACAGAATAACAAAAACAAAAAATCCAGAAGTCAAACATTTTATAAATTGATTAGCATTTTAATGAGGGAAACAAGTATTTTATCCCCTCTCAATCAGAAAGATATCTGGCTCCCAGGTGTCTTTTATACAGGTAACAAGCTGAATTTAGAACCATATTCTTAAAAGTAGAGCTCCTAATCTCAGTTTGTTACATGTATAAAAGACACCTGTCCACAGAAGCACTGAAAATGGGTCTTGGATGGGTATTCCAGCATGACAATGACCCAAAACACACAGCCAAGGCAACGAAGGAGTGGCTCAAGAGGAAGCACCTTAAGGTCCTGAAGTGTCCTAGCCAGTCTACAGACCTTAATCCCATAGACAATGGGATGAAGGTTCGAGTTGCCAAACGTCAGCCTCAAAACCTTAATGACTTGGAGTTGATCTGCAAAGAGGAGTGTGACAAAATCCCTCCTGAGATGTGTGCAATCCTGGTGGCCAGCTACAAGAAACGTCTGACCTCTGTGATTGCCAACAAGAGTTTTGACACCAAGTATGAAGTTATGTTTTGCAGAGAGTTTGAATTCTTATTTCCCTCATTAAAATGCAAATCAGTTTATAATATTTTTGACATACATTTTTCTGGATTTTTTTGTTGTTATTCTGTCACTGTTCAAAAACCAACCATTAAAATTTTTGACAGATTTCTTTGTCAGTGGGCAAACAAAGAAAATCAGCAGGAGATCAAATTCCTTTTTCCCTCTCTGTACACATTTGATTTAATATACTTGTCACAATGTTTTGGGGACCAAAATGTATTCACATAAAAAATCCTATTTTCTGTGAACCTAATTCCAACCGTATACCCAATTGTAGCTTTTCCCACACCTAACATTTCAGACTCAACATTTCTTTTTTAATGCAGAAAGAATATATTGAACCAAGGTTTTCAGGGATTCCACCCCATATAAAGTTTGGTTAGAGAAACATGCTTACACATATACACAAACCAATTGAGAAATGAAAATTTAGTACCATAAAAAATCCCAGACAACTTAAACTAACCATAACCCTAGCAGACACAAACACACACACACACACACAAGTTTGTACAGCTAACCTCATGGGGACCAGAAAATAGTAATTGCATGCTCCCTTGCCCTTATCTTAACCCTAACCCTAACCTTAACACTTACCCTAACCCTAACCCTAACCCTAACCCTAACCTAACCCTAATCTTACCCTAACTCTAACCCTAACATTAACCTCAATTAAGTAATATTC
>JACXGJ010007070.1:0-31816 GCA_016801105.1 Esox niger | reverse complement strand
GGGGGGGTGGAGTTACCGCAGCTGTGTTGCTTTAGAGTGTGTATGTGTGTGTTCTCTGTATGTCCCCCTCAGTGATGCACTGACCTCAACCACCACCTGCAAAAACAGACGGCAGCCCAGATGAAAGACGTGCGCGCGCGTGCGCGTGCGCGCGTCGAGCTCCCGTCCTGTGATGTATCTGGAACTGAATCTCTCCCTGAAGCAGTCAGAATATTAAAGACTGGTGGTTAGCTCGCAGCACTAACCTGTACCACTATGAGAGCAGTCGCTCTGCCCCTTACTATAGATGGTCTGCGTGTGATTGGAATGATTCTGATGATGTGTGTTTGGCTGCGAGCGCTCTGCAGATCAGATGTACTGGCTGCTGAATTCACCGTCTCAACAGGCTCAAATGAAACGGATGATTCTCTTCCTATTTCTATGGGAGACTCATCGCATCCACAGTGTGCCTCTATCCCACACGTGGTAGAGATTGATTGAGTGCGTGTCAAGAGTTATTTGGTCAGTGATTCATTGTGTGGTCTCCGTCAGATCGTGCCTTTCTGGGGGTCTTTGTCTGCCGTCACAGTCAGGCTGAGGGAAGAACTACGAAACCTTTACATAGCCCCATGGCAGTGTGAGGCAACCACACACCCACACACACCATATTATCTCCTTGAGGAGACAGTCCTTTTTGTCTGTCTCCTCCTCAAAACACCTTTCTTTTTTCACTGTTACGCCATCCATCTTTTTTCTCCTGGTGTGCTGACCTGCTGTGAGCTGTTGTGAATGGACTTCCTATCACTCCCTCTCCCCGACTCTCACTCTTTCACCTCTTCTATCCTGTCTTTCTCTGTCACTCTCTTAGAGAAGAGGAAGATGGATGTTGAAAGGGGTGATATAATGCATCTGACAGCCTACCTCTCTCCTCTCCTCACTGCTCAGAGACCCCATGTGTGTCCTCCTCTGTTTGTCCCGTCTCTTCACCACGGGGGGGGACTGTCGACCCCCAGCGTTGCCTTCATCACATCACTGTCTTCTGGTTAGAAAGGGCTCCTAAACTGTTACCTCAGTCAAACACTAATATTAATAGCTGGATGTTTCTTCTTCTTTGACCTCCCACTGCGTGTCTGTACTGGTTGGGTTGGTGGTCATGCAGTGTGTCTGGATCCCTTATTCACCATAGAAACATTTCTGAGCAGAGTCCGGGTCCAAATTAGGGCTCTACATAGGGCGTTGGATGCCATTTGGGAGTCAGCCCTGTTGATATAGGGAGCTCTTGCATTTTGTGAATGCGAGTGCGGTCATTCAAGCGCCTCTGGGGTTTTCAGAGCACCTCGCCTATATCATCCAGGTCATCTGTCCTGTCCAGGTTTTTCCACAGCATTGACCATATCTGGTCTTCAACTTGGGCTTATGCTTTCTTCTGTCGTTAGATGGCGTTATGTGGGAGGCGTGTGCACGTGGGAGTGCCGTGTGTATGGGCTGTGTCTTTCCTAGGTTTTGCAGTGTAGAGAATGATGGCGTTGGCCTGCATGACTGTGAGTGGAATGTGATGTGCACTGGTTTGTGTTCATACAGCGTGTGCGGCGCCTTGTGTGGTTAGGTGATTTTAGAGATTTGGGTTAGGGTTAGGTTAGGTTTAGAGATCCGTGTGTGTGTGTGTGTGTGTGTGGCGTGTGTGTGTGTGTGGCGTGTGTGTGTGTGTGGCGTGTGTGTGTGTGTTTGGCGTGTGTGGCGTGTGTGTGTGTGTGTGTGTGTGTGGTGTGTGTGTGTTTGGCGTGTGTGTGTGTGTGGTGTGTGTGTGTGTGTGTGTTTGGCGTGTGTGTGTTTGGCATGTATGCGTGTGGGCAGTGTATTTGACTTAGTGTGATGAGCCAGACCTGGTACTGGGCAGGTTGAGCTGGAGGGGGAATGTTGGAACACTTGACCTGTTTCACTGAGCCATTTGTGTGGAGGGAGAGAGACGAGGATGAGGAAATAAAGGGAGGACGATGGGAGGAGAAAAGAGGGTAACGGAGCGATGCTCGGAGGGAGGGGGCGGTAAGTAGTTAGGGGTGATGGGAGGTGCAAATCAAAAGCGATGGAGAGAAACAGAGAGGGAGAAGTTGAACAACAGCTGGAAGAACACTGCTTCCACCCCCCTCACTCCCTTCCCTGCCTTCTCTCATTCCCTCCTTCCCTGCCTTCTCTTCCTTCCCTCCTTCCCTGCCTTCTCTTCCTTCCCCCCTTCCCTGCCTTCTCTCCCTTCCCTCCTTCCCTGCCTTCTCTTCCTTATCTCCTTCCCTCCATTCCCTGCCTTCTCTCATTCCCTCCTTCCCTGCCTTCTCTCCATTCCCTCCTTCCCTGCCTTCTCTCCATTCCCTCCTTCCCTGCCTTCTCTCCATTCCCTCCTTCCCTGCCTTCTCTCCATTCCCTCCTTCCCTCCTTATCTCCTTCCCTCCATTCCCTCCTTCTCTTCTTCCCTCCTTCCCTGTCCTTCATCCAAGAGCCATGAGCCAGCCTAGAATAGACTGTATATTACTCATAGTTAACAATTGCAGGCTTTTAAAATGCTTAGAAACAAGAAAAGCTCATTATTGTAATGTGCGTGCGCGTGCGTGCGCCTGTCTGTCTGTCAGAACATGTGAGTAGGTTAATACCAGTGTGAGTTGGGGCCTCTGCTGACATCCATACTAATATCCGATAGGCTCAGTCTGCGCTGTAAGCAACCTATCAGGCTCTGTGCCTGTCCCCTATGACCTAGCTGTCCTGTCCAGCCTGTGTCTCCTGTCCCCTGTTGCCACTGTCGTCCCCTCTGTGCCCCTCCTCTCACCATCCTCCCCTTTATCTTTCCTGTCCCTCTTCAGAGTGGTAATGTTTGTGTGCAGTATGGTGACGACGGCCATGGTCATCTATAGCCTGCCAACACTTCCAGAGGTGATGCTGTGCACAGACACACACACAGAGACGGACGGACGCACACACACCCACACACACACACACACTGATGTTTGGTGACATTTAACATTTTGTAGTAAAATGATTAATCGTTGTTGACATTCAGCCTTATGCATAATATTCATGATGCATACAGCAGCGACATGTCCCACACACATCACATACACACACATTTCTGCAGGCAGTGATGGGGGGGTCGTTAAACATCTACAGTAAATGTAGACACATGCCCAGCTGGCTGTGAAAGCTACTTACACTATTCTGGTGGTTAGGTAGGCTATTAAAAATGCTCTGGCGGTTAGGTAGGCTGCTTGCACTATTGTGTTCATAAGGTAGGCTCCTGTCTGGGGACATGCTATTCAACTGACCTCAAAGGGACAGTGAAACACATGGATGGATTGTAGATCTGGAGACAGGTAAATAAATGGATTCAGAACCTTAGCTATTTCGTTGTCTTCTGAATGACTTCACCTTCCAGTCAGATTCTAATTAGTCAGACATTAGTTGTCCTTTCCCAGCAGCCTCCAGGGTTTGTGCCAGGTCTATGCAGGGATGGTGACGAATGTTTTGAAAGGAACTACCCGTTTAATGTTGTAAAAAAAGTACATATGTAATCTAATTGGTTTTGGGCATTGTCTTCTGACAGGTGGTGTTAGTCCTACGTAATGATTGTCCTTCAGCTGACTGATGTTAGACGATGGGGTGTCTGTGCCGGTTAGCATTTCGTGGAGCCACAATGCAGAGTGTTATACGGGAGTCTCTGTCTAGGGTCAAACTGTTGGTGACATTTATGACTGTAACACACTGCAGTTCGTGGCAGGTGGTAGGTGGATACAACCAGCCTACAGTATAGATGGAGCTACGTGTATGTGTGGCACCTGTTGAGCTTGAAAAGGCTGTTGATAAACCAGGGAACTAATTACATCCTGTTCGGGTGATGGCTACTGTGTACATTGGGTCAGTTTCAACACTACCATTCCACCAAGTTAACAGGTTTTCAACAAAATACTCACAGAAAATGACTAACCTTGTTACTGAATTGAAGTGAAAAGTTAGCCCAACCCCGGTACACAGACAAGACGGTTAAGCAAAGCCCGACACCGGTACAAAGACAAAAAGACTGTAGAGCATGGTGAGATGTTGAGAAGAGACTGAGTAACTGCCCAGGCAAGAACTGTTGGAGTCAATGGGAAGTCAAGCATATCTAGCTGTGTTTAATGGCTGCTAGTTCTGACTCATCCTTCATAGTTAGTAGCCTCTCTTCTCTGAGCAGCAGATCAACAACACTCACATCATCTCTGGGTCCTCCAGGCTACTGCGTGTAGCTACACAGGTATACACAGATAAATACACACACACACACACACACACACACACACACACACACACACACCAAACTTTTACCCACAATCATCTCCCTCTCCTTGTGTGTGTGTTCCAGGTCCTCTTCGCCACGTCTAACTCGTTTTGACACACACTTCATGCACACACACACACTAGTCCTGGGGAATGGGGCTGGTGAGAAACTGACATGAAATCAATGCAACAGCCCCTTTCTCATTCCCCTTCCCCTCCCTCTCGTGTGTCAGGGTTTATTACAGGGAGTGAGGATGTTTAGGTTCTCTCATGTTACTCTAGAAGTGCACAGCCGAAGGACTCTTTAGCTAGGTTGAATTGGGCCAAAAGCAAAGCTATTTGGCTACATAATTGTCCAACCGGGACCATTCCACAGCTACGGGGGGATTATAACGAGGCAGCAATGGACTAATGAATTCTTCTAGATTCAGAGGAGATTTATACAAAGAACTAGTGCAGGAGGTGTGTGCCGGACTAACTTTGTAGGAATAGTTACTGCCCCAGGGTTTTGGAACGGTTCTGGTCAGGTACAACCTAGCTGCCTGTGGTGCAGATCGATAGCATTCCATCCCTCTGGAGGTTTGATACAGCAGCTCCAACAGATGCATGTTCATTCCTTCTGGTCCGGACTGTACCTTAGTTTCCCTGAAGGTCCGTGCCTCTCTTCCCCAGTCGTTCACCTGTTTTGTCGTAGCATTGAAGTAGAACTCACTGATTCACTGAACAAGGGCGCAATGAGAAGTGGATGACTTGAGCAAACTTTGGAAAAGGTTGTATACACTGCATGTCTGGGGATCGCTAGGAAGATGTTTGAGAGCCACTGGCCCAGTGGACATTACAGTACCTCCAGACGCATGGCTTTGTGTCCGCAAGCAATAGCGGGACTATTATCAGGATGGTCTTAGCTGGGTGGATACAGGAGTCCTGTTGACGGACTGCTAACATCCAACTCACTGACCTGTAGAATCTTAGGGGTGAACGGTACTACGTTGCAGGGAAAGCGAAGGAATTAGCGGGCCTTTGCTTTATGTCACTGACTCGGATCTGAGGGAGTTCAAGGTGGAAATGATAAGTGAGGTGCGCTTGTTTCCTTCTGGAAGGGGTGAAATGAACAAAGGGGGCTGAGTTGACAGGATGAGGGGCTTCTGTGGAAGTTTGCTTGCGGACTATGATGTGCTCTTTCTCGCTCTCTTCCTCCCTTTTTCCCCCTCCTGTCTCATCTGTTCTCTATTAAATATGTAGCCCTGTGTCCTGTGCTGGTTGTCTAGGGGGTTAGTGTAGCGTGGATCACCAGAAAGCCCGAAGGGTTTTCAGAGTCTCCTCGGGGAACAGACATGAGCTCCTCTCTAACGCTGAAAGGCTTCTGGGTAAAAGACGTCATAATGAGGAGTGGATGGGGTGGACACACGCGAACCTCTTGTTCTCCGGTAAACACTTAACCTCACTGTCATGCACACACCAGCCCTGACACGTGTCCAGTTGAAGTGACAGCGTGCCCTCAGAGATCTGGGCTTGGCTCACATTAGAGACGGCCTGAATAAAATGCAACGTGCAGCTTAGCTACGACAATGTGTATGTGCATGTAAGGTGTATGTCAGGTGTATACCAGCATTAACTTTTTCAACAGTTTGAGCTACAGTAGCTCGTCTGTTGGATCGGACCATATAGTCCAGCCTTTGCTCCCCACGTGCATCAATGGACCTTGGCCACCCATAACCCGCTTTTCCTTGGTCCTCTTGCTAGGTACTGATCACTGCAGACCGGGACCAGTTTTGGAGATGCACAGACCCAGTCATCTAGTCATCACAATTTGGCTCTTGTCAAAGTCGCCCAGATCCTTACGCTTGTCCATTTTTCCTGCTTCTTACACATCAACTTTGAGCACAGAATGTTCGCTTGCTGCCTAATATATCCCACCCAAGGTTATCAGTGTTATTCACTTCACCTGTCAGTGGTCATAATGTTATGGCTGATCGGTGTATATCTGCCCATGTGTGTTTTTGTGTGTGTGTAGATGTTTGTCGGCGTGCACAGTGTCCTTTACTGGCCCATATTGATTACCTGACACCACCCTGCACTGTTCCTCGCCCACTGCAATTTAACTTGCCCACTGATACTTGATTGTTGCTAGGGAATAATCTATCTGAAGACATGAACACTTGCATTTAAAAGCACTCACGCTGAAGGATTTCTTATGGATGTCTGATTAGAGGATGTTGTCTAGTGCTGTCTTTAATGCAGCAGTTTGATATTATTTAACTGTAGCATGTGAGTGCAAGTGTAAATGTGAATACATCAATACATGTGCATACACTCTGTCTGTGCGTGTGATGTTGTTAAGGACGCAGCTCCAATTCATTGTTTTTGAAGATCTCTTACTGGTTTGAATCTATGTTTGCAATCACAAGCAGGTTACTTTGAAATCGCCATGTTCCGCCTTCTCCAGCTCTTACGTAACTCACTGCTCCAGTAGATGTACTGGGACAAGCTGCCTTTCATACACGCATGCAAGAAAACCGATCATGTCGGGGTTCTGACTTCTCTGTATGTAGGTGGTTATGACTAGTGCTGTGCTCGCACAAGCCTCCCGGGGGAACACAGTAGGTTACCAGGAACTAGATACACTGTGGCTCTGGTTTGCTTCGGGTTGCCTAGAGGGCAGTCAGATGAGCTTAGTGAGCTTGCTTGGCTTGTGAATTTCTTCATTTGTAACCCAGCATCATCATCAACAACAAACTCAACCAAATGGTCACAGAATCTGATAACCACTGCAGTCCTTTTCACAACACTGTGGTTTGTGATGGAATCGACCGTTATTCACCCTTTTATTCTATGGTTTGTTTGCGAATCAATCTTAATTCACTTTTTTCTTCCATGGTTTGTGTTTGAATCAACCTTAATTCACCCATTTCTTCCATGGTTAATGTTTGAATGAACCTTAATTCACTCTTTTATTCCGTGGTTTATGTGTTTTAATCCAAATGTAGAGCTGGGGCTGGGCCTGTGCAGTTTTGGATGTGTGATGTTCTCTCTCAATGGACACAGGATTACAAGGGAGGAGAATGCAATCGGAGAGCATGTATGTGGGCACTTGCTCCACATGTCTTTTAATGGCACTGTCTTTAGTGGCACTGTCTTTAGATTTTTTATTTTGAATTTGATTGGTGTCTATTTATTGTTCGCCTGTCAGTCAGCATTTATCAGACATCAACCAACAGCTTCACATGCTAAGAGGGGAGCAAACATGTGTTTTACGTTCTGTATGCTGCACTGTTCTGTGGTAACAGTGGTCAAATTGCACATCTCTCTTGATTCGACCCTTGCATGCTGAAAGAAATTGGTGATAGGTCAAAACTGCGTTCTCTTGCATAATGTATTGATTGGTTTGTTTTTGCCTTCCCAGAAGGACTGCCGATTAGCCTATTGCTGGTGTAGAGGAGAGGGTTGTATATCAGAACACAGTATAGTTAAAGTTAATTTTGGTAATGTATTTGTGTGTGCTTTAAAGACTATCTACAGATCATCAATGACATTTAAATGGACAATCTACTTACCCTAATCTAAAATCTCATCCCTAACTTTAACCCTTTTCCCTTACCCTTGACCTAAAACTTATTTCAAACCTACAGTAGCCTTCACGGTTTGTTAATGTTATGAAGTTCTGTAGGGGCATCTTCCGATCGTAATCTGCACTATACATATAAAGCAAAACTTTATTTCAAATTCCAGGAATAAATAGATTACTTCGTATTGCTTCTCCATAGCCCAGCCTAAACTGAAACAAACAAGTGCCATTTCAGAACCACTTAGTGTTAATGGAGGAACACATCTGGGAAATGTTAGTTTGCTTCAGTGGTTGATGAAATGGATGGTTTCCCTGGCAGAAGGTGACATGGCGGGTAAACCAACTGGTGACAGCAGGTGCTTGGACAGAGCCATGGAGAACTGGGGTGACCTGCACGGTTCTTATCGTATAATAAATTGTGTGCGTGTGCGTGTGCTTGCGCGGTGCACGTGCACATTGGGCTGTCAATGTTTGCTGGCGTGTGTGGGCGTGTACTTCCCTTTGGACTGGTACAGACTCCTTACCGCTAGTGTTCCTTCTTAGCCAGACTGTTTGTCTAATGCAGTAGCTCTCCTTCATCCTAGCTGGGCCGGGCACCTCTGTAAAGTGGAGTGTAAATATTGACGCAGAGACAGCCAGAGGGAAGCTGCGACCTTGTCAGAGAGAGCAGGAAACAGAGAGGGAGAGACCATGCCTTCTCCTGAGGCACCAGTCTCTCTCTTAATGCACCATGGCATGGAGCACACTGTCTCTCTGCAGACAGAAGCCAAGATCAACGTGACAGACACAATCTCTGTCCCACACACACTCTCACTTAATCATATGCACATTCCATCAGTCTTTCCTTTCCTTCGTCAGTCAGGCTCACATTGGCTCACTCTCACGTCAAGCCAGCATCCCTGACATCCATTTAATCCCCCAGACAGTGTGTATGCATGCATGGGGCCAGCTCTGGAATCCTACTGGATGAATCCTGAAACATTTTCAGTTGCAGGCTGTTGTAGACCACAGCAGCCAATAGGAGTCTACAGAGAGCTTTAATGTCCTAATGTACTAAGATGGCCTACATCACCAACTAATTAACATGGCCTACATCGCCCACTAGCTGACAAGGCCTACATCGCCCACTGGCTGACAAGGCCTACATCGCCCAATAATATGATCCACACACAATCAAGTCAGTTGTGAAGACAGCACATCAGGAGCCTCTTTCTCATTAAGTGGCTGTCAAGTTCTGGTACATGCCGTCAGATCCTCAGTAAACATCTACAGATACCCATAGATGGGCTCTGGACCTCTACATCACATTCTGGTATTGCAGCTGCACAGCCCTCAGTTACAAAGTTCTTCAGAGAGCGGTGTGAACGACATCAAACCATGTGCCCTGTCATTCTACTTTGGGTTAGGGTTCTGTCTAAAGGTGGTATCAGAGGCTTGAGACACAGTTGCCAATGACCCCAGCCATACACTGGTCTTTATACTACTACACTGCGAGTGGTACCAGTGCCTCAAGTCTGGACCCATCAGAACTTCTACCCACAGGACATACAACTGTTAAACAAGGCTGTCAAATGTTAGAATAAAAATAACTTTGTGGACTCTCCCTCCAATTTTGTTGATGTACAAAGTGCTCCACACACACCTGTTGTGAGCAACATGAACACACTTTTACAGATGCTACACACACACACAAACATGCCACACACAAACATAAGCTACTATTACTGTGTATATATTTATCTGTTATGGTATATATCTGACTCCACCTATAGGTACATGGACCCAAACACCTCCAACTCTGCACTGTCCCTTTCCTCCATCCCCATCTCATTTTCCATCTGCTATCCCTCTATGACCTTGTCCTTATTACTGTCTCCTCACACCTCCAATCTGTGGATTATATATTCAGTGGCTGGTTACTGGGATACGGGTTGCTAGGGAGCAAAGATGAGTGTGTATGTTGGTAATGTGACCCTGTTAAGCCTTTAGGATTCAAGGGCTACAGTCCTCCTCTCCTTAAATCTGCCTTAACCCTTTCTTCATCCTAATCTGTGTTTCTGTCAATGGTGATCAATTCATCTATAGTCTGGACCTAATCTGTATTCCCATATTCTAGGATCAATGCCAACTGTGTTTGCTTTGTGTCTGTCGAAGCTCGATCTTTCAAGTAAACAAAAAACAATATAGATAGATTTTATTATCAGCAGCAGACAAATTCTTTGGCCTACAATCAATGAGTGTTTAATCTATTTTGGGCAAGGTCAATCACTTTTATAGCTGAGCTATAATAAACGTATAGATCTGGGAACAGTGGTGGTGTGTGCGCGCGTGTGTTGGAAGCAGGAGAGGGTAATAAAAACAGGCTTATCGCCGCTCATTACCCAGAGCAGATAAGAGAGTCTAAGACGCTACAGATTTGGGCTGCCGTATTACGGAGAGATAAACAAGAAAATCCTAAATGACGGTGGCAGTGGAGGATAGCAGGATAGGACAAGGAAGAGGCAGGGAGCCTGACCAGGTCAAGAACTGCTAGCCTAGGCAAGCCAGCATCGCCTGGGTGGGGTCATATGTACCCGGATGAATAGACAAAAGGATTTGTGTGTGTGTGTGTATATTATATATGTGTGTGTATGTATATATATGTGTGTATGTATGTGTATGAAATGTATGAGAGGGTGGTTTATTTATATTTGATCATTTCTCAGACTCTCATACATAGAAGGCAAGCAACCAGGCAGCGCAGAGAGGCAGAAAGGAGGCGCAGGGAGCGAGGGGAAGGCGGGGAGGCAGCGTAGAAAGAGGAGGGCGGCCAGGCAGGCAGGCAGGCAGGCAGGCAGGCAGCCAGCACAGACAGGTAGACCGGTAGCCAGACGTTCTCCGTCTAAGTCCTGAAATCCCCCAATCAATCATCTGAAGACGGCTTCATTATGCACCAGCTTATGCAGTAGTGCTCTAATGTTGTAATACTTTTGCTGTTTTTAATCTTCCAACTAGCAGTATATTAGACCTGATATTTAGAACACGCCACGAGCATCTGAACACTGCCTCCATCTGTGGCTGAGGGCGAGGGTGTGTATGAATGTGTCGGTGTGAGTGACAAGGATATTGGATGGTATAATTCTGCCAGCTGGACTGCGGTGCTGGACTGTGCTCTGTGCATGTGTCTGCGTGCCGCCTGGCAACATTTACTGTGCCCAGCTCGTCCTTGTTGGAGGGGAGCGCAGTGCAGTGCCAGCTGAGAGAGACAGAGGCACGCTCGGCCCGTCTGGGAGATTTCATTAGAGCGAGACGTTGCTGGCGTTCACTACAGATACAGGGGGTCTCCAGACAGTGGCTGCATCTCAATACTCTCAAAACAGCTTTCTAATCCCAACTGATGTACAGTAACGGATTACCAGGTAAAGCTGTTACTGGTAATTTTTTTGCCAATATCAGTAAATGCAAAAGGAGGCAATGAGAGGATTTCCCAGAGAAATAAAAGAGGGATGGGAAGGGCTAGGATAGAAAAAGAGCCCAAAGACAGCATGGATATAGCTAAATACATTGGACATTGGCCTTTTCTCAAGTTCATTCTCCTTACCTCCTCTCTCCTCGAAGCCCATTGGATGAGAAAGCCAGAAGGGGGCCATATTCAGACATGGTTATGCCAGAGGACAGAGCAGGTAGTGAGAATATTGATGGTACTTGAAAGCTGGTATTATAGAGACACAGCACGACCATGTGGACATCCACTGGAATGACATCATAATATTTGTGCAGTTGTTGAGCTGAGGCATAAATCTTCTGTTTCACCAGACCTATTGAACCTCATACATTAAACATGTCATGTGCTAAACGATTATTACTTCATAAATGTCACAGTCAATCAGTTTTTGAAAGGATTTGTAAAAATGCAGTTCACCAATTATAATTGACGTTTACATTCATCTGCTGGAGAAGCGGAGCTCAGCATACATGCCTAATGTCTGATAGAAATGTCGATGGTATTCACATCTTACATACCGTGGTTTAAGAGCATCAGTACGTCAGTCTTATAAGCCTAATGACATTGAATTGGGGGCCAACCAATTACCTTCCCTGGTTTACTCACCTCAAAATACTGCAGAGCTCCTCATTGCCCTTTAACACCCCGTCATTAGCATAATCTCCTGGGAAATGATGGGAAGGACAATGATACTGTTTGTCTGTGCATGCGTGTCGGTCTTAGTGGTCATCAACGGTTCATTATATCAAGGTACTTGAATGTTTCTGTTCAGTCATTGACCACAGTGTTGATCAAACGGTCAGACCACAATTTGTGCCAACCCAAACACTCAAATGCAGTCAGCCACACACAATTCACTATCGATAAAATAACATAACTGTATGCTTTTAGTGTAAGTGGATAACGTTGTATATGTTGTAACTACATTACTTGGTTCCATGTAGACTACTCACTTATTCATGAGGATAAGTTGTAATAGTCTTTTTCTGCTGCTTTCCAACCTTGTCCCAGCTACTCGGCTGCCAGAGAAAGGTCCCACTACAGGCGCTGTTATAGGAGCCATCATCGGGTTGATCCTCCTGCTGGCGATCATTGGCAGTGTTGTGGCACTGGTCCGCAAGAACCGCAGCAAGATAAGCCGTGGAGAGTGAGTGTCTGCATGTCCCCTTGTCTGTCTGTTGGCCGGGCTGACTGATAATCCGAACTCTGTCTCATCTCCCTCTATCTTAGTGGTCCACCTAAGTATAAACCCCCTCCCCCCAAGAAGCAGCAGACCTTAACCAGCGGCTCTACTGTCAGGGTGAGTGATTGAGGACAGGCGATCAATGGTTAAGACCACTGGTTTGGGCTTGCTGCAGTGGGACAACTTGCCTACTGTACATGCCTCTCAATTACCGTTTTATGACAACACAACGTGTTTTCCTAACATAACTAAATCATCAAGATTAGGATTTTCTACTCTAGACGCTTAGTGGATGAGAACACTGTGTTTGACTCTGCAGCTGAACTCTAGTAGACACCATGAAGATAGTGAAGATGGAGCACTGGAGCAGGAGCACTCTCCCCAGAATGGACAGCCCAGCACGGTAAGACCACAGCCACAGTGGCCACATCTCACTTATATAAAATATCCTTCAGTTGATCTTCAAACATTAAAAGACCTGAAGCGCTGAAAGCTTGATTTCTCCACCTGATACATCAAAAGAGCTTCGTAACTTTGGCTGATAAAGAATCCACTGCCAAATTCATTGCATAGTTCTTTCTGTATATCATTCATAATTCATTCTGGTTAAGAATTAGTTCAACTGAAATAAATGAATAATTGATTGTCTATTCATGATCATTCTCTGTGTGGGAATGTTGAAATGTGCAGGAGGGTATAGGGCTACATGAGTGTTCCACTGAACTTTGCATAGATAGAAACAAGCCAGTTAGATTCTCACTTACTAGTGAACCAGTGTGAAGCATCGTTTAGCAAGTTTGCAAATGAGTTGGACAACATAGACCTTGGGATGTTCTTACTGGTTGCTTGGTAATGGAAGCGTCCTTTAACGCCTTGCTCTTCTTTTTTGTATATGATTAAAAATGTTTCTCCATTCCGAATAGGACTTGGATGCATATGTTGATGAGGGATACAATCATGACACGGAGCTGTACTACGCTGGCACCCCCTCTGGCTGGGAGGGCCACGGGCTGAACCAAGTCCCGCCCCAGGATAACCTCAACCAGTATGCGGCCAATGATTACTATGACAATGAGCAGCAGCACCCCATGGTCTATGGGGCAACGCGGGGGAACAGCTTTGTGTCCCAGGCCATGTTTGTGTGACGACAGAGGAACCTTTAATGTGTGCGTGGGAATGAACATTTGTGTGTATGTGAAGAACACTGAAAACTGGATTTGTCTGTGTGTTTGTGGGAGGACCACAGTGTCACTGCCATTGGATCAGTTTCTCCCAAGTATGATTTTACTGTGAACTAATGTAGGTGTATTGTACGTGTTGGGTTTTAATGATGGTGATCTGTGGGAATCTAGTCTCTTTTAAAGAAGAGATTTGGTTTTCAACTAAAATACAGTGTACAAACACAACATGATCACTACCTGTAAGACGTGTGGTATGATATTCTCTAGCAAGGCCCATCTGTGCTGATGTGCTCCATCACACTGGACATTTACTAAAGCACACAGACTTTACCTGTAGTTGTTCTTAACCAGTCTTTCTGATTTCTGACTAAAAGATAGTGGAAACAATGTGTAGAAAGTAACATTTGAAACAATCCTTCTGTTGCCAGGGTACACAAAGATTTGTATATTTTTTCTCCTTAACCCATTTTTATTTGTACTCTTTAGTAGTGAAAAGGGATTGATCCATGTAGATGTTCTTAATAACTCTACTAAACTGGGAAAAGATTTAATGTACTCTGGATACCAGTAGTACACTACTCTGATCTAAAGGGAAAATGACATAGAGTAGTAGTACACTACTCTAAGCCAAAGGGACAAGGACACTGTTGACCATACCAACAGATCTAAGGTCAGATGTACGTTCCTGTATAAGATTTGACATTGTGTAATCTAATCCCGGATCTGTGCCTGATATTCCTTTTGCACACAGACCTAAATCCCAATAGTTTACGATGCCTGCATTTTTAAAATCTTATCTCAAGGGGTATGATGAAAACAACATACAAATACAAAAGCCACCTTGACGATTACTTAAATACACATTTTTTATAGTGGGGTGTGAATAGATTTCTGCTTTTTTTAAGATACATTCATTAACACTTCTATTGATTCATACTGTACCTTACTGCAAACTGCCCCTATGGTTAATTTCCTGAATTTGCCAGTTACCAGTTGTTATGAAATGGCAAATAAGGGTCTCTTTCAAAGGAGTTCACCTAAACAATACACAACTGGTTTTACAGAAAACATGTGAAAGCGGTATTCCGACACAATTCTTGATTTCTGAAACCAAATATCAAATATAAATAGCCTTAACAAAAATCAAACAATGCGAAGTAACAGTTGGGTCTTTTTTTTTATTCAATGCAAATCTTCCAATTTAACAGCCTTTGGCTTTGCACTGATGGATTTGTGTCTGAGAGTGTCTGATTTAAATGTTTTGATGTAAATCAAACTGAATTATGAAGGATTTTGTCATTTTTTGTGACAGCTGGCCTGTTTTTATGTTACATTTTTACTGATTGCATGATTTTTTTTGTAGTCAATAAACATTAAACTGTATCCTGTGTAGTCTAATACATTTTGGTCAGCCCTGGATTGCCAGATCAATTGATGGAATTCTGTATGTTGCTCTGTAACTTAAATATAAATGTATTACTGCAAAAATATTTCATAATTTGGACAAAAAGGAAAGAGTTGAATATACAAACTTCTTGTTAAAATTGGATGCTTGTTAGAAAATGTACTATATATCCAGAGCCTGTATATTAAGTTGCGCCAACACCATTTATGCATGAAAATTTTATGGCAGCCTGTTCTTATTTAACACTGATGTTAACAACTGTAGAAAACAGAGGAATAGGCTTCCAATCCAGTGAGGATTCAGTCACTCTGTGCTTCTTTGGAAGGAATACCATGCATTTTGGAGCCAATGATCACACAAAGATTTGGGTCAGTGAAGTGATCTGGAAAAGATAAAATATTGTTAGATGTTTGTATTTCAAAGTTGAGGGATGTACCTTTTATCTGTATGTCTTTTTTATTGAACCCACCTGCTGCAAACTCTCGAAAGTTTGTGGGTCTTTTGAGAAATACCTCTCTGTAAAATCCAAGTCAGACTTCACATTAGTATCCAAGCAATGAACTGTAGCAAAATGGGAAACATAAATTTATGTATTATGGATGTTTGGAGGTACAGAGATTTGGCAGGACCTCACAGAGCCAAATTACCCAATGTGGAATAAAAGTATATCATAGGCTATCAGCCTACAACAAACCTTAAAAAGTTGCTTATTAGGACTTCCACCTCTGGATGGGCTCTTAAATATTTTTCATTATCAATTCTTGTTTTGACCTATAAAAAGGACATGGAAAAATTAAAACCTTAGCATGTGTCATGAATGTCTAGAATGATTTTGTGAGTATGGTTTAATCAGAATGACATTTTACTATGTCACAACATGAAATGTATTTAATCAGGTGTTTTTGCCAATGATCAACACAAACACATCCATAATGTGAAAGTGTTAAATAAAATCAGCAAATTGATCCAGATTAATTTAAATATGAATCAGAAAATGTATTTGTGTGGCAAAACTCCTAATTAAATCATTTTTGTTTTCATGATATAACTCAATAAATTGTGGAATAGTTCAATGGGGGTGAATATGTTTGAGAGCTGTTGTACATTTACATGCTTGGAGAATGCATTCACAGACCGAAAACTACAATAAAGCTTGTAGGTGGCTAACCTATGGTTTACTGGTAAATTATCTACTCTGTAAATGACTGGATATAAAATATACCTGGTATATACCTGGTAAGTTCACGTTCTCATACACATTTAGCAGGGAGTAAATAAGGGATACATTTAAGTTGAATACTTTGACCTTTCGGTGACTTGTCAGATGCTTAGTTAAAAGATGTAATGTATAGGCAACCGAAAATGTCTTACCTACAATGCAGAGGCAAAGACACGACTGGGCCAGGCTGGAACTGTGCCCTGCCAGATTGATTACTGGCCCACCCAATCAGGTTGGCTTAACACTTTTATTTTTACAAAAAATATATATACATTTTATTTGTTGTTTGTATCGTTTTGTAACAAATCAGAAATGGTGGGAGGTACATCTAATTTACTTGGTTACATCGGATCCGATATTTTGATTCAATGTGTTTAGGCTGTCAGACGGATACGTCAGTTATCGGTACTGTATAATTTCTGCCCGGAATAATACATGGTCGTACTCGGAAAGGCAGTGTGTTGTCAGCCGTCGTATTTGAAGCAGCGGTTGCGCCGCTGCCCTCCCTAAGGTCTCTGCATAATAAAACGGTCTTTTTTGTTAAGGGAATTTTGTTTTTGGTCACATTCAAACCGAAATAGGTCTGATAGTTTTGCTGTAGTTAGTTTCTGGGCCCAGTCACTTTTACTCATGCCCACCCAAACAACAATTTCTTCTAAAATGTTTTGAAAAACAAAGAGAGCAAGCAATACATACCTTATTCAGGATATCTTTCCTACTAAGACATGGTTGCCAGGCAGTAGCTACTTTACATTTCTTAAGTTTAAAAGCAGTACATTCAAACTACATATTTTGTTACTGTGGGTCCAGCCTACGTATTTTGACGTCATTTATAACATTTGCAAAGCCGGCTGAAAGCATTCCGAGTGGCTCCACGCTCACATAATCATATCCTCAAATCTAACCACGTTAGTCATGTCCAGAATGACAAGATTACCGTACCAGAGTAAGGGGTGAACATTTATTACACAGCATAGCCAGCTTGCTAACGCTACTTTAACTACCTTAAATTGTCGGAGTTTCTGTTGTTGCTCGGAGCTTAATGCACCAAAGTCCAGTTTTTCCAGTCCACTTCCCTCATTCATTTTACTTTGCATATAAAGTTAATCCGAATAACTTCGATAGCTCGCTTTTCAGTACAGAATAAAAGCTTGCTACTAGAAAAACGTCAATAGCTGTTGTTTACCAGATCAGATGTTACTATGGAAACAACACTTTTTTACGATGGCGGAGATATGCATTGAAGTGAAAGGTAATAATTTCACTTTAAAATTTCACTTTAAAAAAGGAACACAATAAAGTGTTCCTTTTTTAAATTGACACCTTGAAAATACAATTGTGCAGCAGTTTCTGTCTTTGGATAATTTTTTATTACTGAATAATCGTTTTGACATGCGTTTTTGTCGGCGTCCACTCGATCACGTTATCCTAACGCCTCGTTCACACCTACAGCATCAAAGCAGAAAAATTGCAGAAAATTCATTTTTTTATGCAGCTACGCAATTACACAGAATGCATTGTTTCTCCACAGATGCATGCTACTTTTTATAAAATAGAGAGAATAATTTCTGCTGAGAGTAGTGTCAAGTAGCTACATACGTAAGCTACCAATTAACTAGCTAGCAGCTTGCGAACATGTTTTTTTTACTTCATTGACTTTAAATCCCTCTATAAGTCAGATTTCTCATGAAAACTCAAAGCAATACAGATTTTGAAAACAGGTTACATAACATGGGCTTTATAACAAGCTCTTTACATTAGATTGTTTAGTTCCTAATTTCAGTTACGGTATTAAACATTACAAATCAATTACACTTTCTTAGCAGAGAAAAATTACCAGGAGTTCAACTTGATAAATGAACTTCCGCTACTTGATGTCCATTTTGTTTCCGTGGTCATAACATCTGGAACAGTTGATTGTATTGGAATTGGTCCAGTAAAAAATAGCTATGAAATTCCTCTCCTAAAAGCAGATGCTCTTTAATAAGGAGAAAATCCCCAACCTGTTTTCGCGATCTCAGCAGTTGGTCTCATTGGTGAATGAGCCTATCATTTCTATCTTGATTCTTTAGAATTAACCGCCAAGCTTTGAATTTTAGAGGGAGATTATCAAGGGTGAAAATGTGACATCAACTTTGGAGGGGACAATTACAGTTGATTTTCTCAAGAGCCATTCTTGATTGGGACCCCAAAAGTAGTGCTGTGATACTGTTTGAGTTTGCACCCTTGGTTAGCTTGTTACTGTTGCTCTGCAAATTTAGCTATTGTGTGTGAACCCTACCAACATAAAATAAACTTACTGAATGTTAGCTACGTGCAATACGTGCCTTTCAGAAGTTGAACACAAACACTGTCCCCTTACCAGCTAAGGAACACTACATAAATTGCATTGCAAGCTTCTCTCATTGACTCAAGCTTCTCTCATTGCACATTTAGTATTCCCATTTGTACTGCATTTGCCTGAATTGCACATCTATACATTCTACTTGTAATATACATATACCTAATACTTGTAGATTTTCTGCCCTCTTTGCACTTCTGGTTTGCACTTCTGGTTAGATGCTAGCTGCATTTCATGTTACTGTACTTCATTTAAAAAGTTAGGTCTAATCTAACCTAACTGACTTGCAAACACTGGTTGATGTTACTTTGGCTTGCTAGCACCCGTCAGTCTATAATGACCACAATTGATTTCAATGCACATTATTCATATTATAACATAGACATGTTCACACTGATATATTGGGGGCAACAAATCATAGGTTTCCCCAGGATGCGGGGGTCATTTCCACCTTTCACCTCATCCCCTGTGTGTGTGCCTCCCTGACATAAGCTAAACATCGAGCTGGATAGCTCATCATGTCTCAGTCTACACTGTACACTCAATAATACAGAAAAGTTTGGGAATCAAACCCTGAATTCAATGGCTGGTTGAAGACGTTTTTGAAAAAAAATGAAGTTCTCTCGAGTTTATACAACGATATAAGAGCATACCACGCTTTTTACTTCGGTCGCAGTCGGTCGTAAGTCTGGGTGGATGTAAGTCGCAAAGGTCAACGACTTACCTGTATTAATGTTGTAGTTAAATAAATATCAAAAAAATATATAGTAAAATGTTTTATAAGAAAATGCTTGCTATAAGTGCAACAAAAAATTGACATTAACCATTCTACTTTCACCGTTCAATAAATCCAACCCATACACAAGACCAAAAGTTCAGCAATTGCTTCTGCACTACAATTCTGCAAGCCAGTTGCAGTGTTCCATTAGAAACGTATTCACTTCCGGCACATTGATGCAGCACATTGATGCTGTAGGTGTGATTGGTGCTTACACCAACGAACACACAAGCCATTTGACATTTGGACGCTGGTAATTGGTGCTAATGCCACTGGCTAGTGATCAAAATTTTGGGTGCTTGTTACTGATGTAGGCAAAGTTGGATTTAGCTTACTAGTATTTTGTCTGCAAATAAATAGCCTAGAAATGAGCAAACAAAAACAATTACAAATTTCTCAGGCTTTAGGTGTGATTGGTGCTTACACCAACGAACACACAAGCCATTTAACATTTGGAGGCTGGTAATAGGTGCTAATGTCGCTGGCTAGTGATCAACATTTTGGGGAGCGCTTGTTACTGATGTAGGCAAAATTGGATTTAGCTTACTAGTATTTTGTCTGCAAATAAATAGCCTAGAAATGAGCAAACGAAAACCATTACAACATTCTCAGGCTTTTGAAAATAGAAAGCACACTATCCTGTCCTGCAAGAGTTTGAAGCAACAGAGTTCCGGTGTAGCATGCGAAGAGAGCTCCCATGCATGTATGTTTGATTTTTGCATTTATTTATCTTCACTTCATACCAAACATTTTGATTAGATTGTCTATTCCTTTATACATTTCAATACCACATAGTTTGTGAAACAAGTGCAATGCGACCAACGTTTCATCCACGATGGCTGACTCCGACTGTCATGGTGCAGAGAGAGTGGGTACTCTCTCAGACCCCCAGGATTTCCACTCAAACTCTTGTTTCAGAAATTACATCTCTTATGGCTATTCAGCTGAGGTCTACAGTCGAGACCGCTTTGGTACCGTGATAGCAATTCCCTCGATTAGAACGCTTTTGGAAGTAGGTAGAGACAAAATTCTCTTGGCACAATTTGCAGTTTACTTCTTGCAAGGAGAGAGATATCAATGCTTACAGAAAAAATCATAAGACATCTCTGGGGTCAGTTGGAATACATTCAGTAGCATTATCATATCGTGTTACATTGACTGACACTGCTATGTGCTGTTGTGCTTGTAACTATATTGTTATGAAGAAACTTGTGGGAAAGGATTGCTTTTTTCTGGGTGGTCACTGTAGTACCGCACGGCAATAGTGCTGGGCTTCTTTTCGCTTTTTTGTTTGTTTGTTTAACTGTTCTTCTCTATCACTGGTATAATGTGACTTTACTTTTCACTCAGTTATTTATTTGTGTCAAGGCCGCAGGCAATATTACACCTAATCGGCCTATATTCATGAGTACTGTTTGTTTTGCTGCCTATATTGCTGTTCCTGAATACTGTTTTGATCTGCTGTGAATGCTCTTCATGTTGGGATAAGATTCTTTGCCGGCATGCACCACAACTTTATATGGTGCTGACCTGCTATCTCGATTTGGAAAGGAGACTATGGGTTTGGGTTGGGCTGGACTTTTGTATGTATGTGTGTACGTTCTTGTTGTTTTTGTGGTTTTTTTCACCACTTTCTCTGTTTTCTTTTCAAATGCTTGGCCTGTTTTCTCACCTTTTTCTTTTCATTACGGTATTTTATATGGCTGGAGGAACAAGGTTTTTATCTTGGAATACGAAATAAATGAATTCTCCTGTCAAGATATCTAGGGTCTTCTCGCACTGGAAGAAGCTAAATGCGGATGTAGTATTTCTGCAAGAGATTCATTTATATCCTAAGGATCACTCAAGGCTGGAAAACTCCTGGTTTCATCAGGTGTTCCATTCACACTTTAACTCCAAGGCCAGAGGAGTTGCTATTTTGATTGGCAATAGAATTCCTTTCTCAGCAACTAATGTGATGTATTTAGTCGCTACAGGCACCATCTTGCACACACCATTAGTTTTGGTCAATGCATACGCTCCCAGCTTTGATGATGTTGAATTTGTCAATGTGTTTCTCTGAAAAATACCTTCTCACAACAGACATCTGTTAATATTTGTTGGGGATCTGAATTGTGCTGGTGATCCGGCTGTGGACCGCTCCAACCCCAGATCTATGAATACCTCTACTATGTCGAAGTCCTTACCAGATTTTATGCCTGAGAACGGGTGTGTGAACCCTTGGAGGTTCCAGAACCCCTGGGCGAGAGAGTACTCCTCTCATGTGCATCACTCTTTCTCCCGTATTGATTATTTTGTTATTGACCATGCATTGCTTCTAAATATGACCTCCTCTGAATGTTTACCCATTGTGATATCTGACCATAAGCTGCGAAAATCTAATATCAAGTTTGGAGGGGACAATTACATAGACATTTCTGTGTTTAAACAGTGCAGCTGTTTAATTGACTCGAATTAAACAGCTGCCAAAAGCTGGTTGATGTTACTGTCGCTTGCTAGCAAACATCAACTAATCGCTAGCTAACATAACGAATGACCTGTAATTCAATGCAGTTAAAATGAAGGCTGGTGACGGTTAGAAATATTTTTTTGATTGTATTGAGTAATAGAAGTAAAGAAATGACAACCATATCCTTTGTTTGAACTACTTACTGAAAGTCAACAACCAGCGATAGATTCCCACCCATGCACCGTACCTGCACAATGTGCCAATGCTGAGGGCTGGGGGCAGTGGATCAAAACACTGTCAGGCAAACGGCGGGGGTGTCGCAGTTTTTTTTAACTTAAACGCACAATTCGGTGTCTATATTCTGCCCTAGTGCTTTCATTGAGTCATTATTTTATTATTGAAATGACATAGTTATGTTTAGATGTTTATATTGGGGGGGGGGATCATAGTTTTCCCCAAGATGGGGGGGTCAGGTCCCCCCTTTTCCCCCCGGAATTTTCGCCTATGCTGACCATACTCCCCTGGTCCTTGAAATAGTATTTTCGGAACAACCATGTCTCCTCCCATTTGGAGGTTTACCTCTTTTTCTAACTGATGTTATCTATCTGATCTATTCTGTGACCTAAGTTCCGCTTGCATTGATAATTATCTTTTTTCTAATCAGACTGGATCTACTCAACACTCTCTCTTGTGGGAATCACATACAGTAAGGGTTAAGTGGGAATCACTTAATAATCTACAACCTCTTGTCCACTGAAGATGCGAAACGGCTGCTGTTGCTTTCACGTAGTACATATTATGAGCCAATTACAATGCAGGGCTGCTTCTCATCCAATTCCCCAGATTCATGATCCTTCATGTTTTTTATTTTATTTCAGACCCTAAGGGGATCAACAACACCTACAAATCGTTCTATATCTCCCTGTATGCGTCTGAGTTCCCAAAAGATGCTGCCAACATGACTCAGTGTCTGGGTTATCTGGAGGGTCCTTCTGTAGCCAACAACACTGCGGCTGACCTTGATTCTCCTCTCAACCTTGAGGTTGTGCAGTGCAAGGACGTAATTACAATATTAATTGGGGGGACCCCCTCCAATATTCAGATATGCTAAAAAAATTATAAAATAATCATTAGCAAATAATAATCATAACTAAACATAACAAATTGCCGTTATTATTACTACCGGTTCTAGTTCTGCGGTTTACTCCAGTTCTGCGTGTGATTTGTCCAAGTGTTGTTACGGAACCCCCGCAGAAACTGTCAGTCGATTGCTGTTAGTAGGTACAATCTATTACGAACACTGTACTCTCTTATTACTTATAATACATGTAATGTGAATGTTACGTATGTCTTGCAGTTGATTGTGATAGTTTCAACATCAACACGTCATTTTTCGCTGGATCTGTAATTGTGGAAATAAATAATACTTTGCTAAAAAGCTTCAGTAATAGCATGGAGTGTAAACAAAAGGTTTTGGTAAAAACGGGCCGATTTGTGAGTGTTAACTTAATCAATCCACCATCACAGTGGTGCTCTTGTGCGTATTCAACTAACGTTAATGTCCTACGTTAATGATGTCAGAAAGTCTACGTGAAGTAAAGTGTCAATCATTTATGTTGCGCTGCATGTGCTATTTGTGCAGACAGTAGTCGTTTTCATTGATTGCATATTCATATAGTATACTGTATAGTTGTATTTGCTTATAATAAATAGCATTATTTGTGTTGGTTGGAGTAAACGGCAATCAGTCTGATTAGTCAGCTTTCATTCACAGTGAGTGTCATCATGAGCACAAGGAAGGATGGCAGTGACATTCATCAGTTTTCTAGGCAGCCTCAGAAAAGTAAGCTGAGAGCAGTAAGAAAATAGGTACCAGTCAGATGATACAAGTATACAGTAACATAAGAGGGCTGTCAATGTTTATTTATATAATAATCATTGCCATTCAGATCAGAAATGGTTACAAATCCATTCCTGAACATAATGGCAAGAAACGTATTTACTGATGTTTCATGTTCACTCTGGTGCTTTCAGAAAAAGGAAGAAAGGGAGAGAGAGGGTATGAAAGGATGCCAACAGGGCATGGAGAGCAGGTGACATGGAGGTGAGTGAGAAAAGAACCAAAGATTGATGAGCGATCTGATATTGTCATGTTGGTGTTGTTCCGACAACATCATAATTGATGTTGCACAGGTACCATTAAGGTTAGGTTTGGGCACAGGTGTCTCTGAGGTTAGGGGTAGGTCAAAGGGAGGGGGACAGGGGAATATTCTGTCTTTGGATTGGGGTAACCAACTACCTACAGGTCAGTAGCAATGATGGTCCTGAGAAACATTAATTATGATGTTTTAGGAACAATACCAACATGGTGATATCAGATTGTGTAAATATTGATGGTTAAGAGTCTTATAAATATATTTTTTTAAATATTGGGAGACCCCCGGCTGATTTGGTCTCCCTCAAAGTTGACTCCATGGCTACGGCCTTGGTGCAGTCTATCAAGTCAGTGCAGAGTAGTGAAGCTCCAGAGCCCCAATGGGTTTCCTGTTGAGTTCTTTAAGAAATCTCACGCCAAGTTAGCACCCTTGCTATTGTCTATACACAATAAGTCACTGGAACATGGCTCATTGCCAACGACTCTTACGCAGGCGTCAATTGCTCTTCTTCTTAAGAAAGGGAAAGATCCTACTTCCTCCTCTTCAGGCCCCTGAGCCTCAATGTCAATGAGAAGGTGCTAGCAAAAGTGATAGCAAAGCGTCTGGAGGAGGTCCTGCCTGGAATCATATCAGAGAAGCAAGTCTTCAATAACGGTAGACACTCCTTTTTTATCTGGATTTCAAAATTCTTGCCTTGAATGCCGGACCAGAGTTGCACTCTCCCCTGTTATTTACCATCGCTGTTGACCCCCTTTTGATACCATCGCTGTTGAGCCCCATTCTATCCATTCTATCTCGTTTTTACCAAAGTATTTTCTTAAGTCAATAAATCAGGGTGTTCCCTTATTTATCTGGGGAGATAAGGTACCCAGAATCAGTTGATCTTTGCTTTGGGATACAAATTTAGTGGAGGGCTGGCACTACCCAACTTTTTGTACTACTATTGGGCTGTCAATTTTCAGAAATTGCCTTTCTGGTTGCATGCTCCAGGTGCAACCAGAATGGCAATACGTGTCTTCCGGCTTTGCTCTTCTGTTCTCTGCCAGCACCCCCTCTCGCTACACTGGCAATCCTGTGGTACTTTCCACACTTAAGATCTGGTATCAGTTTTAGCGTAATTAAAATCTCTGCGTCGGCTCTATTAAAATGAATCGTGTCTTCCCCTCGTCCCTAATAGACACCGTCTTCTGTCTTCTGGGTTAGGAGGGGTATTAAGACATTCCAAAACATGTAGAACAATGGACTCTTTTCTGTTTTTCCCACTCTGGTCTCTAAATACTCTTTACTCCCCTCTCACTGTCTCCGCTACCTGCAAGTAAGGCATTTTGTCTCCTCAGACTTTTCTAGGTTTCCTGCCTAACCCCCTGGCCAACCCTGGGCTAGTATTTTGTCCTTATTACTTCAACAGAAGGACCTAATCTCTCAGGTCTATTTGGTTATCCTGTCATTGGACAGGCACTCCACTGACAAAACGAAATGCAGCTTCGCCATATTTAGTTTGGACTCTGGGGTCTACTATCTGACCTGAGTTATAATCATCAAACATATCAGAAATGTATTTAGGGCCTAAACCATTCAGAGGTTTATAGACTTAAAGCACTTTAAAATCTATTCTGTAACTGACTGGAGCCATTTCAAAGATCTTGGTTCTGCTTAACATTATAGCAGCAGCATTCTGAAAGAGCTTCAGCAGTTTTACAGTCTTTTTGGTACCTGAGCAGAATATGGGCATGGAATTCACACTGGAGTGATGGGATGAGATGATTGAGAGGTTATGCTCCACTACATCTTGTGTTTGTCTTGGCCTTATACAATTCCAGGTTGTGCACAGAGCAAATTTTTCCAAGTCATGGCAAGCAGAAATGTATCTGAATGTAAATGATGAGTGTGATAGATGCCATGTCTCCCCATGTGACATTACTCATATGTTCACTCGGTGCCCTGCCCTCAAGAACGATTGTTTGAAGTGCTGAACAAAACCCTGCAACCATGCCCCCCGAATGGCCATTCCAGAGGACATGTCCTCATTTGCCCCAGGCAGACATTGTTGCTTTCACTTCACTACTGGCTCGATGCAGGATTCCATTTGATTGGAAATCTGTTCACCCCCGCTAACAATTTGTCAATGGCTCAGTGAAATTATGTTTTTTTACGGCTAGAATAAAAATAAGTACTCCCTTAGGGGCTACAGTGCTAGCTTTTCTGGCAAGTGGCAGCCTTTTATTGATTATTTTAATGCTATGCAGAAACTCCCCTGTGATGTAGAACTTTTTTCCTTGATTATTTGTATTGCTGCTAATGTTAAAATAATCAGTTTTTTATTTAAACATGGCTGTTTTAATGTTATTATATGTGTGTGTGTACATACAGCATATGCTTTTAGTATTATTGTACTTCTAAAAAACTTTTGTTAATGTATTTTTGTGTTTATTGTATTGACTTGGTGTCTGTGTGTATCTGTGTGCATATGTTTCTTTGGGTGCATTGTTGGTGTGTATACTGTGTTAAATAAAACATGAATGAAAGAAGACCCAACAGGGAGTTACAGACGGAACTTCAAATAGGTAGGAATGCTATTTCATTTCATTTTCTTGTTTGTTGTAGCAGCTTGGTTTGATCTTGTTGTTGAATATAGCTGTTACTGGTTTTAGGCTGAACTTTTCTTATGATAATGCTGCTAAATGAGAGAATTAGTTGCTTTTGCGCTTTATGCCGACTATTATTGCACGTTTGCCTTGGCTATAAAAAAAATTATAACATGTTCATTTGCTTGCTGTGTAAACTGCGTAATGAATGCATGTGGGAACCTAGATGTCAAAGTAAGGGGTGAGCTATATAAGCGGTCGCTTAGGGCCCCAATCGCTAAGGGGCCGCAGACTGCTAGAGCGCCTTGCCCAATAAGGGAGAGGGAGCCCCAATTAAAGATTGCTTAGGGCCCCCAAAACCCAAGAACAGACAATGCGTCAAAGGTAAGCGGGTGGCCGGTTCTTGTGGCTACTATGAAATAGTAGCCTCAAATCACCACATGCTGAATTTCAGGGACAGAATACACAGTATGTTGGACAAGAAAAAGGAAATGCTAATGGGTTGATGGCTAATGATCCATGAATTATATGTAAAAAATTACATCGAATTTTCATGAAATTTTTAATTTTAGTTGTTTCTGTTGAACTGTTGAAAGTCGAATTTTCATTACAACATCTCTAGGAATTGGCAGCACAGGATAGTTTTGACTAGTTTCCTACCATATTCTAAATATTATCTTTTGTCGGCATTGTGTATACCCTGTTAACTGTCCTTTTGTGTTAGTCAGTGTAATAAGTTTTAAATTCCAAGCTCAATTTCAAAAGTCAAATTCCTGTATTAAAATGTATTTTGGCATGTGTCCTTTAAAATAAGGGTATATATATTACAAATTTTTATGTATAACATAGCAGCACACCTAATAAAACCTTCATAGTCTTACATTCTATAGTTTTTTCAATTTGTTATTTCTACTCATTCTGTAATGCCTGTGTTGTCTCTGCAATATAATTTTCTTCTTTGTTGCTGCTTTCAATGTGTTGGTCCCCAGGAATACTAGCTGTCACTTTGGTGGTTGCTAATGCAGATCTCAACAAAGCTGTCATGCAGAAAACCCATCACAGTAAAGCAATTACTGGTGCATTTTCACCAATTTCATTAGCATTTGGAAGCATGTCCTTGTCCAATATATATTAACTAGACCAAGTACTGTGTTATTAAACCCTCTCCATGGTTTCCCTACATAAAAACAACGTAACAGCTTTCCAATTACCCTAATGTATTGTGCTGTCTGCTCAGCAGGCAACATTTGGTAAGTGGTGTAAGCATATGTACAGAGGTGTATCTTTTCATCACATGGGTGCATACTCAAGTATAAGATCCACAACATGTAAGAGAGACATCACATGAGTTCCTATTGTTGTAAGAAGATTCTTCCATGCACTGCTACTGCTAATACAGTACTAGTATTATTTCTGCAAGAACTGGCTTTTCTACTGCCAGAACTCCTGGAATTGCGACTTCTAGTACTGCCAGTATTAGTACTATTAGATCTGATCAGAGCCATGGATTCGACAAAGCTCAACACTACTGAATGCTCTCTCTACCTCTTACATATTCTGAATAGGACAACTATTGTAAAGGAGCAAGACATACTGGATATGTCAGCATGTTTCTACTGGCAAATTACATCTGGGAAAAGGCATATTTTTCTGATTTTTGTCATTCTTTTTCTGTTCTCCCTGGTGATGAACAGCGTCCTACTCACAGTATTGATGGCACTTAAAGACCGCTTCTGGCAGCCGTTCTACACATTGTTAAAGAATCAGCTCATCTGTGCTCTTTTGCACAGCTTCGTCGCAGCGTTCGCAGTCTCGCAATCTTTTCTGCTACAACGCACTGTGATTTTTGGGGGTTGGTGCATGGCGCAGTTCAGTATATTGGGTACCATCCTATGGAGTTCTCAGATTACTCTGGCCCTCATGGCAATAGAAAGATATGTGTTTATCTGTCACAGCATCCACTACCTGGGCACCGTGACCCCCAGGCGTACGAAGCTTGCCGTGGGTTTCGTCTGGGTGCTGAGTGCCATTGTCGGTAACAACCACTTGGTTCTGCTCAACTTACCACACCGTGGCTTTACCAGAGTGACAGCAGGGTTGCTCTGTGAGCCTAGGATTGTGAAAGCATCTGTAGGCTTTAGTCGTGTACAAGAATTACTGTTCCTAGGTCCTCCCAGCATCATTGCCACAGTTTCGATCTTTATTCTTTGCTTCTGTTATTGGTATATATATAAGGAGGCGCGCAGGGCTGTCGTGGCCCTACAACTACAACACCACCGAGCTTACAGGACTGTAGCCTTTTACCTGTGTATGTTTCTACTGCAGATGGTGCCAATGTTTTACTGTCTATCCTGTCTGCAACTAGAAGAGCAGACTCTGTTTTTTCAGTTGTCTCAGGAAGGGATAAAGCAACACATTACATTTCTACTGTTCCTCATGGTTCCACCATGCATCAACCCTGTTGTTTACATTATCCGTAACAATGAGTTGAAGAAAGGACTGGTACATCTTTACCAATGGAGACATGTGAAAAGAAAATGTTTAGGAGGAGACTAATCTTCATATCGACATAAACCTGGTCATGTTCATTCTACTATGACTTGGCATCAGCACAGTTTTGGGTTTCATCACTGCATTTTGTGTCAAATGGGGGGATTATTTCTGCTCTTACAGAAACTTCCAGCATTTACCAATTTATCCTAGTTTAAGCTGTTTATTTTTATGCAGATGCAATTCAATTTGCTACATTGGGTTAAATTCATGCCAGGAAGACTGTATCAGATCTTAAATATCCTATGGAGCAGAGCCACTACATATCTTCAGAAATAATCATAAATAATTTTAAATCATAAAGTGTATAAAATAGTCCCAGGGACCCCACCTCTGTTCTCTATTTTTTGTAAAGTTGCTGTTTGTTTTTAATGTATATTGTTTGTATGGTCTTCTTCTAGCACTGACTTTGATTAGAAAGCACTTACTGCACCTAGCTCTTTTAAAATGTACTTACTTAATGTAAGTTTCCCTAGATAAGACTGTCTGCTAATGGACTAAAATGTAAATCATTACAGCTATTAAATGCATCTCTTGCTATCATTTGGAAATGTCACATCAAGATGTGTCTATAGAAACTAACTCCTTAATTTCCCATCAGAAAAAAGTTGTTTTCACAATAAGCCTTCTAAAATATTTTGAATATGGGGAGAATCCCAATATCTTGCTATCTGACAATTCTTTATTATTAACAATAATATAATTATTGCTTATCTTTCTTTATTATTGTATTTTCTATATTTTAGAAAATATTGTGTTGGGCAATTGTCCTGATATTATTTACAGACAAATCGTGTGAATCATGTGTTCACTCTTCATTTATTTTTATTTTGTCGACTGTGAAAGCCGTTACCGAGGGAGGAATGGAGGGAGAACAGTTCAAGACGGGAAGGGTTCACTATGTTATTATCTCTTGTTCAGTAGCTCTGTGTATATAAAGGAAGTGTGGGGTATTTGCTTGTTGTAAAATGATTCCTGTCATATTCTCCTTATAAAAATGCTAATTAATATATTGTAAAAAAAAGTATTACTATTAATTATAACACAAAAACACGGGACTGATCGGTTTTTGATAGGTCAAGGGTCCCACAGATTTGCTAATTTTGCTCAGGCTGGAATGCCTTGGATATTTAAAGCACGGCAGGAGCTATCAGTTGAAGACAAATGCATCGGAGTGTGATATATGGCTCCTATCTTTTGTTTTGTGTAATATTTATTTTAGTGTTGCTATCTGTATGTGTTTTATTGTTATGTATTGCAGTTTTATCAAGTATTGGGTGTTGTATCATTTGTATTGTGCACCGGCTATTGTAAAAATGACTTGTTCAGTTGCTTGTAAATATAAAGGTAAACAATATAATGATGATAAAGAAAGCTATAGATAAAATAAATGATGTACTTCACTTCAAAGATTTTTGAAAGTCCCTGATCCTTTCAAATAACGGGATTACTCGAGTAACAAGACAATTACTGCAGTTGACAAAAATTACGTTGCTGTAATCTTACCTATAATTATCTAATCATGTAGCTAAGGGTAGCCTATCTAAATGGTACCTTTGCAGTTTAACAGAAACATTATTGTGAAAACTTGGTGGGTAATTCCTAATATGCTGTGCCATTTCTGTCCCGAGGAAATAACCATTTCTTATTTATATTCCTAACATCTCTTCAATCAAAATGCTTTTCTCATTCCTTAGTGTCCTAGGGTAATGTTGCTGGAGGATGACTCTTGGGCATTTCATTGCAGCAAAAGCGAATATGGTTTGCTGGCCTTACAGTGGAAAATATATTATAGCACTCTGTTGCAGTCTCCACAGTCTTCCTTGACTTCATTGGGTCAGCTTCTTTCTTGATCTTATTCATTTAGAACTTTCTATCGCTCAGATCCTCCGCCAGAAGGCAGAGAGCTGCTGCTGCCCTTACGTCTTCCATCAAATTCTATTTGTGTTTATTTATTTTTTTACTTTTTGTTTTGTGACACTGATTGATCATTATGTGGTCTTTCTTGGGTTAATGGGAGGGTATTTCTATGCTGATTTTGGTGGGGGGTGGGGGGGTGTAAGTATAAGTATTTGAAAGAGGGGCATGCTTTTGTACTGTTGTGTTTCACAGTGATTTCCCTCAATAAAATATTTGATCACCAAAAAATTTTTTTTTTATAAAAAAGTAATCACATCACATTCGGTAAGTCTCATCATTTTATGACAAAGCTAATTACAATCTATTTTTCAATGTCTGATGATGTGTTAGTCTGTATATCTCACAAATGTCCACCTTAATAGACAAAATTATAGAGAAAATTAATCAAGTAAATACAGACTGCAACAATGTGCAATTCATTTAAACCATATATTCAATAGAAAATAGTACAAAAATAACATCAAATGTTGAAAATTTGTCAATTTATTGTTTCTTGAAAAACATATGCTCACTTTCTATTTGATGCCAGCTGTCATGTCCTGGCTATGCCCCTAGCCACCTTTGCGCTGGCTGGGGCCATAGTCAGGACATGGCCAAAAGAGATGGCTCTAGCCATCTCTATGTGCTTTGGTTTCCCCAATTGGAGGCAGGTGTTCGTTATTGCCTCCAATTGGGGAACCTATTTATGTTGAATGTTTGCACACGGATGTGTGTTTCATTTTGGT
>JACXGJ010007069.1:0-31801 GCA_016801105.1 Esox niger | reverse complement strand
CCCTCACATCCATCTCTCTCTAGCCATCCCTCACATCCATCTCTCTCTAGCCATCCCTCTCATCCATCTCTCTCTAGCCATCCCTCTCTAGCCATCCCTCATCCATCTCTCTCTAGCCATCCCTCACATCCATCTCTCTCTACCCATTTCTTCACACATCCCTCTCTCCACACATCTCTCCATCCGTCCCTTTTTCTTGTCATCTTTTTACATCCCACTCTCCACTTAAACCTCTCACTCCAGCTGCTATTTTCCCTTCCCGCTAACCTGTGACCCGATATGAGTGGGAATGGAGGCTTCTGGGGTATGTAGGCGTACAAAACATTAATACTGTTCTTTATGTGAACATCAAATGGCTCTATGCCAGCCACAACATGCACAGACAAAGAAACTGAAAAACACACAGGCATACACACACACACACACACACACACACACACATGAACACACAAACACACACTCACAGAAACATGCATTAGTAATACAGGAGTGGGTGGGACAGCTGATAGAAAAGGCATCACTATGAACATAGAGGAAGAGGGACAGATGATGACCGATAGAAAGGGAGGTGAGAGAGACAAAGGGAGACAGAGCGAGAAATAAACAGTTTAAGAGAGACTTACAGTAGAGGGAGATAAGAAGAATGAAAGAGAAAGAAAAGCACAGTGGGGAGAGTGAGAGACAGTGGAAAAGAGCAAAGGAGAGCGTAAAAGAGAAGTATAGCAAGTGGGATAGAGATTGAGAAATCAATGCGAAGAGTGAAATCAAGAGGAAAAAAACTGACAGAGACAAAGTGAGAAAGATCTGTAGGAACAGTAATCATTGACACCCGCTACCCTAACAGTCCTATAGATAATACAACACATTGTTTTTATAACAAATGGGTGGTATGGATTTATAAAAAAAATAGTGTGAAACATATTTTTGTCAGAAGGTGTGAGCTGGCGAAATAATGCTGTTAACATTTGACAAGCTGTACAACAGTCATGTGCTGTGTGTTTGTTAATGTTAGAAACACCCGCCCTTTCACGCCATGGCAGTCGTGACTCTTCAGTACTTTGACTTACCGATGGAGGAGCACTCAAAAGAACGTCACGGATGGAATGTGTAGCTTTCATGCATCCATGGAACCAATCGCAGCGATGGGTGTTAAATAACCAACTCCAAGCTGAACCCCAAGTGAGGCTGCCCCACTAGTAGATGTTAACTGGAATCGTTCAATGACCCTAATCACTCAATATGTATTGAAAGGTCTTTTTACTAATGTCTTTACCAATCTCTCTAGTCAGGGGAATCTCATTCCATGGGGAAATTAGTTTACGTTAACGGTGTTGCGTCAGACAGTGTGGAGTTGCGCTTCGGAGTCTTGTAGTCTGCTGTTGGGGTTTATAGGCTGGGCGTCTGTATAGGCACTTTATGACAGCTGCTGACAAACTGATTGAAGGGCTTTATGAAATAGTGCATTTGATTGATTGGTTGGGAGTATTGTATTAGTGTTATAATGAACATCTGGAATCGGTACCTACATCAGTGTTTCCAGCTGATTAACAAAACAAGTGGATGCGTGGGTGATTTTTTTATTGTTGTCACAGATTGCTCATTTAACCATGAATATCCAGTAACCTCTGAATGGGATAGTCCACTTCTAACGCCGACGCATTTTGGCCCCGGGCCTAAACATTGTTACTAATTTACTGTGTTGTTATCCTCTAGAAAAAATAGCAGTTGAAATTGTAACATATCTATTGTGCTGTTATTTAAATTTTCAAGGACCTATTCTTATTTTCAGCAGAAAACTTGAGGAATGTTACAATGGGAGGAGGAGCAATAAAGGTAAACTGTCTTTCTCTGGTTTAGCAAAACATTTCTTTCAGATTGGCAGTAGATGGATTAGATCCTGGGGCTTTACAAACACTAGTCACATGCCCTTACCAATGAGCCACCTTGCAGTAACACAAGGCAGTATTTTGATTAGTTAAATGTTTTGTTGCGTTTTGAAAGAAGTTACACTCTAGTGTTACCTCAATTGCTAACTAGTGTTAGCATAATGACTAGATGTCTTTGAGGTCAGTTGGAATTCTAATTATTCCTGTATAATTCTAGTCAATGCTAAAGCTAATTAGTACCGGACCTCTTCATTTGTAGTAATACTGAAACTGATGAACAAATAATCTAGACCCTTGAGAAAAGCACTTAACCTGACCTTTCTTCTTTGGTTGCCATCAACAATGGCTGATCCCTTGCTCATACCCGATTCCATTTCAAACACACTTGGGTAACACTTATACAAGTGTGTTTGGAACAGAACACATATTGACTTAAGTTGAGCACTTATAACTAAAAACCCTTAGCCCGGAGGATTAGCGGTAGGAAACATAAAGCTAGCACGATATTCATGACAGATGACAGCTGTCAGACCTTAAGCCATCTTTAATGCCTGTTACATAAAAGTTATCTCAGGTTATGAACCATATTATGATGAGTGTAGAAGGAAAGACTTTAGACATTTACGCTAACTCGATATGAACAACATAATGAAAATCAGATGTTATACAGCTTTTATTAGCCACTTACGAAAACGTAAACATTTAACCTTTACCTTTATGTAGACACTTACAGAAAGGTTCAAATGAGCTAGCGCAATAATAAAACAAGACCCCCAGACATTTGTTTTATTCCAAGTGCACAATCTGTACTTGATTCATAATACCTTGTTTAATAAACCGATATAGAAGTCTTAGAACTGCAAACACTCCTGGTAAATCTGTATTTTTCAAATACTATTTGAACCAAAGTCTGATTGACGTAGCAATGAGACTGCTGATTCACATATAGCCGTAATAATAAAACATGCAGCTGAATCAGTCAGTGTTTCATCACTCTGAAAGTAGTCTATGGGCCGAGAGAAACTTTAATCTATAATTCAGTCTTGTTTAAAAAGCCATTACAAATTTCAGCTACTTATAGCCGCCACCGGCTAACCATCAATCAAAGTAATGGGCACCTGTGTGCCAAAATGTTTACATGAATGCGTCTGCTCCAAGTCTCTCTGGATTTGTTACCTCATGTTAGTAATGACTGTATAAAGAAAACTAAACCAGGGATTACAGTTTCTCTTGGTCCAGACTTGCTACTTGAGGCTAAAAGAACTATCTGCACCAAACTGTAAAATATAGTATTTTGCCTTTAATAATGTGCACTGTCACAGATATCCGTAAAAACAAAATGGGGCATATACACCCAAGCTGGGCAATAAGAAAAAAATCCATGTTGTGTAACATTTTCTTAATAGTTTGTGATCATGATAAATGGAATGCTACTTTTAATGTGCACCCCGTAATATTTTTGTATTAACCTTTCAGCGGATACCACCGGCTTGATTGATGTAGCCGTTAGAAGACATGTTTAATTTCAAGCATCGCCTTTCTGTAGTGCAGGCCGAAGATCACACGGAATTACATCTGCAGAATGCCACATACACATAAGGAGATGGAGCACAGCACAGAGACTGAACAGCACAGAGACTGAACAGCACAGAGACGAGAGGGTGTGAGATACGTAGATATGTAGAAGAAATCTATGTGCTGAGAGAGGACCTGAATCACGTGTTTTAATTACCGGCTTCCGCGTGATGCTGACCTGACGTCGTGAATGATGGTCCCATGGAATTTGAACAGCTTGACAGATGTATCTGTGGAGGCCCGGTCGTTTGGGGTGCCGTTAGCGGAGGGGGCCCGGTCGTTTGGGATGCCGTTAGCGGAGGGGACCCGGTCGTTTGGGATGCCGTTAGTGGAGGGGGCCCGGTCGTTTGGGATGCCGTTAGCGGAGGGGGCCCGGTCGTTTGGGATGCCGTTAGCGGAGGGGGCCCGGTCGTTTGGGGTGCCGTTAGCGGAGGGGGCCCGGTCGTTTGGGATGCCGTTAGCGGAGGTGGCCCGGTCGTTTGGGGTGCCGTTAGCGAGGTGGCCCCAGTCGCTTAAGGAGCCGTTAGCTGAGGGACCAGGGTTCGTATGGCCTTGCGGTGCTCTGGTACTGAGGGGAAAAGGTTTGGATCGTAAAAAGGCGTTGTCTTACACACATTTAATGGAAGGCAGTGGTGACATGCCTAGACACGGACATGCCAAATTGTGAGAATGGGATGGAGGAGAACAGGGGATGCAGGAGAACAGGAGGTTATGGAGGAGAACAGGGTGGTGAACAGGGGATGGAGGGGAAAAGGAGATGAAGACTGGTGGGGTTGTTTGTTTTAATATTTGTGCGTGTGTGAGTGTGTGTTCCTCACGTACTTGACTGTGTTGTGTGTGTGTGTGTGTGTGTGTGTGTGTGTGTGTGTTAGTATGTGTTGTCAGAACACATAAAACATACTGCTGTCGTCATCCTCACAACAACACAGAGACAAGAGTCCTAGATCTCTGTCTCCCTCCATCTCGCCCACTCCTATTTGTCTTTTGATTTTCTCACCTTCCCTCTATGATCTCTCTCTTCCTCTCTCTTTTCCATTCCTTCCATATCTCCTTTCCCCAACCTCTCTTTCTATCCTGCTTACTTCTTCTCTTTCTTTTTGTCTCTTTCTATATTCTTTTCTCCTCTCTTATACTCTACAAAATCTCCGTTCCATTTTTCATCCTCCCCATGTCTCTGCTCTGATTGGTCCGTAGCCAGATTTACTGGAGGGAGTGATTGGCTCCTGGTCTTTCTGCAAGTCACTGGGCTGTTTCTGTGTGATATTGAGCCAAGACCATCTTACCTATAGATACACGTGTACCAGGCTTCCGTCCCTCGGCTCGCCTCGACCTGGGTTTGAACCAAGGACCCTCTGAATACATCACAACCATCACAACTACTAAACACCTGATGTAATCGATTGAAATGCGCTCTTACTAGCTAGCCACACAGACCTTTTTGGTTCAGATACAACAGGTGTCCCCTGTAAAAGGACAACAGTGGATTACAGTATGAGCTCACTGTCATATGACAGATGACAGATGGCAGATTGTGCAGTCGTAATGCAGAGGGTTTGAGATTAGAGATTTAGTGTAGAGAGGGCTGAAGTTAGGGCCAACACAGGACAGACGAGCTCTAGTAAGAGAATCATTCAAATGCATTGTATAAAGCCTGCTTTCCATCAGCAGGTGTCACAAAGCCCTTGCATGGATCGTCCTCCTACAGTCCAAAGCACAGTGGCTAAAAACAAAACATCAGGAAAAAACCTAAAGAGGAGTCTGGGCCCCAATCCGTGGCCAGTTCTCTTCTGGCTGTGCCAGATTAAGTCCGATTCTGCCCCACCTGGCTCTTTAATGGAACACAAGTGCCGGGGCTCAGCCCAGTTTAACCCCAGAGCTTTGGTAAAGGGGCTGTTTTGTATTGAAATGTTCTAACTGTCTTAAAGGTAACTTTTAGTATGATAAAAATTATCCAGATAGTTTATTCCCTCCTGATGAGGACAGAAAATGTTTAAGACTGTTTGGAAAAGGAGAACGTATCATCAAATTATACTTTTTAGAATTGTGTTCAGGGTTTTATTAAAATGTTTACATTAAAAGAAAAGGATTTGCCTATTTTCCCCCAGATTTCTCAACTTACCCACTCACTAGGATCAACTTACCCACTGACTAGGATCAACTTATCCGCTGACTAGGATCAACTTACCCACTGACTAGGATCAACTTACCCACTGACTAGGATCAACTAACCCACGGACTAGGATCAACTTACCCACAAACTAGGATCAATTTACCCACTCACTAGGATAGACTAATCCACAGACTAGGATCAATTTACCCACAGACTAGGATCAATTTACCCACAGACTAGGATCAATTTACCCACGGACTAGGATCAATTTACCTACTGACTAGGATCGACTTACCCACTGACTAGGATCGACTTACCCACTGACTAGGATCGACTTACCCACTGACTAGGATCAACTTACCCACTGACTAGGATCAACTTACCCACTGACTAGGATCAACTTACCCACTGACTAGGATCGACTTACCCACTGACTAGGATCGACTTACCCACTGACTAGGATCGACTTACCCACTGACTAGGATGACTAGGATCAACTTACAGGTTGAGCCACAAGACCACAGGCCCTTTGTCATACTGTAGGTGCATTGTCTTTTCTACTTGACAGTGGACCTCCTGAAATATGGGTAGATGTATAGGTTTTATTTTTGTCTCTTTTCCACTTCAGTGTGGAACAACTTAAGTATAAATGGTCTCACCTTTCCCCAGTCTTCCCTTCTCCGCATGACTCAACTAGCTCACCAGTGTGGTAGTGAAGTCTTCCGGGGCATCATCCACCTCGGGAACGACAAGGCAGAGCGTGATTAAGTCAATGACTCAGCCTCCATAATAGGGTCAATGACAGAGTATCTCAGGGGGAATGGGGATAAAGAGTATCTCGGAGGGAGAAAGCACGGGTTGTTCATCAATCCAGTGCCGTGCTGTTCATCTTCACACCCCTGGACCAGACTACACTTAATCACCCCCGCTACTGAGGAGTGTCCCGTGAAGACTTTGTGCCGGTTTCACAGACACAGATTAAGCCTCGCCTAGGACTAACAACACAAGCTCAAGGCATGATGTTTGTACTAGACTGGGCTTAATCCGTGTCTGTGACTCTGGCCTTTTAAGTTTAAGACCTAATCTATGTTTTTCATCACATGGATCAGCAGATCATTACACAAAACATTGAGCTCTGTGATGGAAAACCTGGCCTCCAGTTGTTCCTTAGGTACTGTACAATAAGGAGGCCCGTGTCTTGTGATTGGAGCTTATGTATAGGTATGTAGGTCAGGACCAATTCAGAAAGATAAATAGGAGCAAGTCAGTGTACTGCTTGGTAGGTAAAAGCGAAATGAAAATAGAGGCCGATGTACAGAGGTTAGCGTTGGAGTAATTAGAACAAAGGTTTTGATTCAAGATTCTAGTCACAAATGTGGTTTTCTGAGTAGCCAGAGAGTAAACCGTTGCAGTAGTCACATTTTACACAAGGGTGGATTTGCTTTTCCACATAGTGTTTGTTAACAAATGTAAAGGAGATGTTGAAAAGCTGCTCTTAAAATACTGTTGATGTTTGTGGAAAAATAGATCAGGGTCCTGAGCAAGTAGAATAGTCTTTATTATCTCAGTATATACATAAATATGCATAAAAATTTAAACAGCACAATGTGTACAACAGCCACTACTGCTTGCTACAGCTGATAGAAGCAAAGATGGAGTGGTTTGACCTTCTAAGTTTTAATCTTGGGAGGCTTGGAGCAATAGAGAATTAGAGAGAATTATATTATGAGGAAAAGATACTGAGCGAGAAGAAACAGAGAGAGAGAGAATACATTTGACTGGGCTAACGATGCGTGAGGGATAAACAGTGTTGAAAGTCAGCACCTGGGAATTGATCATCAAACCTGGAAAAACATGCAGATGATCTCAAACAGTCAGAGAGGGAGAGTAGAGATACAATAGAGACACAAAACACACATACAGAGACCACTCTTAATTTGTATTAAATCAGCATCTCTACATGTGTGGCAGCCATTCCAGTGTCTGTTAAATTCCAATTTTACTTAATGAGGTAATGATTAGGTGATTACCTGAACCAAATCGAATTTAACAAGGAAAAGTATAAAAACCACTGCTGTGGTCATCACTATCCTCTTGCAATAGGACCAGCTGGATTGCAAAAATTGTGCAAGTAGTACCTCAAAGGTCATTTGAATTAAAAAAATTCTGCATGACAAAAGAGTTGAAAAGAAAAGCTTTGAGTTAGGAAAAGAAAGGTTCAATTCTGTCTTTACTGGCAGAGGGATACAGTGAGGGTCAGGTCTTTTCCATCCTGAAAATTTCGAAGACGGCGGTTCATAAGAACAAGGTCAAGCAACAGATATTGGCGACAACAAAGCTACAGCCTGGCAAAGGGTGAAAACGACTATCTACTGATTCAAATGTCACACATCAAGTGACCTACAAAAAGAATTGCAAACAGCAGCTGGGGTGAAGTGAACAGCGAGGACAGTTTGAAACAGGCTTCTTGTTAGGGTTGCGTATCGAGAACTGGTTCTAAGCTGGAACCAGTTTCAAATGTCAAAGAACCGTGGATTCGATAAGACAAGCACATTTCGAATCGTAAATTTTGTTCCTAAACTTTAGCAGATTTCAGTCACGACGAGCTCATGCCCGAGAAAACTACAAACACTTACTAAGAAACACTTCTGTTTTGATCCTGGACCGTGGCTGAGTCTAACCACAGGAAACGTTCTAAAGTTGGGCTTCGTTTTAGACCTCTAAAGGGAGGCAGCATGTCAAAGTGACAAAGCATTTTCGTCAACTCGGCATGAACCTAAAAGAATGCTCCGTGTTCGATGTGTCGCGGTGTACCAGCCACAATAGCGCCCCAGACACAGCTAACATTAGCAGCGTCTCGCGCTCAGGCAAAAATAATGGGCTGACCTTTGCCTTTTTTATTGAAGGTGAACGAATGATGTCTAATACAAATGATTCTAATATATATATTTTTCTTAGACCCGAGTTCAGAGAGTATCCTTCATCCCCAGAGACCCTACTCTAGGACAGAAACTCTTTTTACTCTAGCCATGAAGGTGAAGATGAGCAAGGAGGATGAATGCCACTGAGCATTGACAAGATTTGTGGTAAAGGGGTTACATCCCTTTGCTACAGTTTGGTCTTCTGCATTTAGGTATGCAAAATGCATTATTGATATCTGGTTATTCACAGCAATATTATGGACTTTAGCCGTCTTTAATATTTCCCTTTGTCAGAGTACTTTAGTAACAGCAGACAGAATAACTAACATTGTAGTCTACTGAAAACTGATAAGGTCTACCCTGTGGTAGGCGTAGCATATGTCATGTCATGTGAGTGTAACATTACTCTGCTGGGAGATGACCAATGCCCTAAATCCAAAATAGAACCCGCCCTCCAGGGATAGTCTGTCCAGCCTGGTACAACATAGCACAAGAAAACATCACATTTAAAAAAGTGTTCTTGACATATTGGAATCGGAACCGAGATTGGATAAGAAACAGATTTTATAAGTATAATTGGAATCGGCATTGGAATGAATTAAATTGACATGATACCCAACCCCTACTCCTAGGGGCAGGGTTGAACTTGTGCAAAGCTAGAAATGAGCCCTTCGTCAATGAGAAGCAAAGAAGAGCCAGGCTGATTTCGCAAAAGAACACGGATTGGACCATAGAGGAATGAAGTAAGGTCATCTTATCTGACACGTCAAATTTTCAGCTTTGCCCAACACCTGGTCGTCTAATGGTTAGACAGAGACCTGGAGGGGCCTACAAATCACAGTGTCTCACACCCACTGGGACATTTGGTGGAGCATCGGTGATGATCTGGGGATGCTTCAGCAAGGCTGGAATAAGGCAGATTTGTCTTTGTTGAGGACACATGAATCAAGCCAAGTACAAGGTTATCCTGGAAGAACATCTGCTTCCTTTTGCTCTTACAATGTCCCCCACCTCTGAGAATTGGTTTCTCCAGCAGGACCATGCCACACAGTCAGGTCAAGGTGTGGATGGATGACCACCAGATCAAGATCCTGTCACGGCCAGATCAATCTCCAGAACTGAATGCAATAGAAAACCTATGGAATTTGATCAAGAGGAAGATGGATGGTCACAAGTCATCAAATAAAGCCGAGCTACTTGAATTTTTGTCAAAGTCATAAAGTCAGCCAACATCAATGTGACAGACCGGTGAAGAGCATGCCAAGACTCATGAAAGCTGTGATTCGAAATCCGGGTAATTCCACCAAATATAGATTTCTGAACTCTTCCTAAGATAAAACATTAGTATTTTGTTGTTGAAAAATGAATATGAATTTGTTTTCTTTCTATTATTTGAGGTTTGAGGTTTGGTTATTTTGACCAGTTGTTATTTACTACAAATAAATACCCTAAATGACAATATATTTATTTGGGAGTAATGTTGTCAGTAGTTAATAGAAAAACACATACCAACACTTTTTACTTAAACACAAACCTATGAATAGTAAAACCAGAGAAACTGATAATTTTGCAGTGGTCTCTTCATTTTTCCAGAGCTATATACAACCATGAAGCCCTCTCACCCTGCGCTTGTTTAAGTCTGTTTCTGTTTACGGACACATTTTGTGGTCGCTCTATTACGCACACCACACGTTCACAAAAATTCACTATTCCTGCCAACAGTGTCTCGAATATGTAGCTGGGAGACAGGAGCCAATCTGCTGTTTGATTTAAGTTATGGGGCAAAATGTTGGCCTAGAACTGTCCTACAGCCAGAGCCCCTGCCTACTGTGTGAATAGATACACCAGGCGTAACATTTGGTTGTGGGTCGTCCTAGTGCTATTTCAACCACACCTGGCCTCTGTCAATAAATTGCAACAATCCAACAAACAGAAATGAGAGCAACCAGGCTCCCAGTTCCAAAATCACAGAAACGGCAGCTCCTGAACTTTACTCAAGGGTTTATAGAGAATGTGGAGAAACGAAAAACATCCAGTCAGCAGAGGTGTTGTGGGTGGATGACAGGTGGGCCACAGTCCTTGTCACAGATGGGCTAGCAAACAACCACACAGGTTTCCACTCCAATCTGCTAAAAATAATAGGAGGAGGCTCTAGCGGATCTCCAACACTTTAAAATTATTCTCTTTGTCTGTCTTTCTTCCCTTCTGTCCTCCCTGTCATTTACCAGGTGTCTCTCTTCCCTTCTGTCCTCCCTGTCATTTACCAGGTGTCTTTCTTCCCTTCTGTCCTCTCACTGTTGTTGTTCACCACATTTCAATTCAATTCAAATTGCTTTATTTGCATGGAATGTGTTACTACATACATTGGCAAAGCAAACATCAGTATATATTAAAATTATACTCAAAACAAACAAAATCCTGATACATTATTATGTTTGTTGTCTCTTCGGATGTGTCAGAAAGTTACATATTTTGCTGCTAATATAGCTCAACTGGGTTTTTCTCCTAGAATTACCTGCATTTTCTCAGTTCCAGTTGTCCTTTCAAAGTATTCTAATTTGTTTTTAATTTTGGGAAAATATTTCTCGTGTATCAACATTTTTGCAGTGTAGGAGAAAATGTTGCTCGGTCTCTACTTCTCTCTCTGGGCAGAGGGAGAACAACCTGTCCTCTCTGGGCAGAGGGAGAACAACCTGTCCTCTATCTGGGCATAGGGAGAACAACCTGTCCTCTATCTGGGCATAGGGAGAACAACCTGTCCTCTATCTGGGCATAGGGAGAACAATCTGTCCTCTATCTGGGCAGAGGGAGAACAACCAATCCTCTCTGAGCAGAGGGAGAACAACCTGTACTCTATCTGGGCAGAGGGAGAACAACCTGTCCTCTATCTGGGCAGAGGGAGAACAACCTGTCCTCTATCTGGGCGGAGGGAGAACAACCTGTCCTCTATCTGGGCGGAGGGAGAACAACCTGTCCTCTATCTGGGCGGAGGGAGAACAACCTGTCCTCTCTGGGCGGAGGGAGAACAACCTGTCCTCTCTGGGCGGAGGGAGAACAACCTGTCCTCTCTGGGCGGAGGGAGAACAACCTCGTCCTCTATCTGGGCGGAGGGAGAACAACCTGTCCTCTATCTGGGCAGACAGATGTGTCTGTGATGACCTGTTTCTATGGTCAGGTTGTGCTCACTGAGTCTGTACATAGGCTGTGTTTTTCTACGTTTTCTATCAGTCACTGTGGTCAGATAGTCTGCTACAGTAAACTGTCTATTAAGTGTCTCCTTTCAGTCTTGTCCTCTTCCTGTCATTGTTAATCCACGTTTCTCTCTTCTCTTCTGTCCTCTCCCTGTCATCGTTTATCAGCTGTATTTGTTTCCTTCATTCCCTCAGTTCGGCCCTACAGGTTTCTTCTGGTCCTTCGTCAGTTAGCCTCGATTAGCTTGGATCCCTCCATGTCCTTCTCCATGAATTGTCCTCTCTATTTCTTTCTATTCGATTTTATGCTTTGTCTTATACACTCTGTTGCTTCATTTTAAACAACCACTGTGTCACACGTCTCTCTCTCTCTCTCTCTCTCTCTCTCTCTCTCTCTCTCTCTCTCTCTCTCTCTCTCTCTCTCTCTCTCTCTCTCTCTCTCTCTCTCTCTCATCCTCTCTTTTTTCCCTACTCTATTGCTTTCCCCACTCTTGCTTTCTCTCCCCTCTCCCTTCCTCTCATCCGTCTCTTTCTCTTATCTCCTCTCTACCTTCTTCTCTCTCTCCACCTTCCCTCTGTCTCGCTGATCTATTTTAAGCAGTGGTGTCAATTAGCTGACGAATGGCGTGTCAGGGCCCATGGTTCTAGAACCTGCAATGCTTGGGTCAATCAGAGGCTACCATCACTGAGGGACTATAATTGCCCTAGCTGTCAATCATCTCACACACACACACACACACACACACACACACACACACACTCTGGATTTTTTGCATACTTAGAGTCACTCCCACCTATTTTGCCCTCCAAATCAAGAAAATGTAATTTCCTGCACAAAAGACCCATGCTTTACATAAATGGCAATTTTATTAATTAATTTGAAGAATCCTTGTTCTTGCGTAGAATGGGTCTTTACTCAAGAAGATTTTTTACATTTTCCAAATCAGTTCAGCACGCACACGGTCCTATCTTTGCGTGTGTGGTTGCAGCAGAGCTACGCGTGTAAAAATCCACAGAGTTAGGGTCAAATTAAATCAAAGTTCAAGACTGCAAATTTACCCCGCTAGCTGACCACACACCTTGTGCTGTTTAACCATACACTTTCTCCAGGATAGTTAACACCTGCAGGCTTTGCTAAGCTACGTAAATGTAATCCCTGCTAAGAATAGCTAATGAAAAAATATGGACACAATGGATGACATCATGGTAATGATGGGAACATTGTTTCCTATGAAATATTATACTACTTTAGGACTGTTATTGTGTTTCAGTAACCCCTCAGAGTAATGAGAAATCTGTATGTTTTAGGTTTTGTTACTCTTTGAAGGGTATTAATTATGACTTTATCCACAGTAGCAGCTGCAAGTTCGAAAATCATACATAAAAAATCAAACATGGTGTATTGGTCAAATCATTCACCAGTTTCTACGCGTAGCCTCTGCTAACGTTAATTAGCTGCTGTTCTTCCCTCGCCATCCTAGCGCCAGCTAAACACATTCTGGATGCATCCTTGCTTGTTCGCTTCCCCTTGGACTGAATACTGGAAGATACCACAGGAAACTGCATCACAATGCTACTAAAGCTCATGTAGGCAAATGTCATGCTTTTAGAAAGAAGTATTTTGATGGGCCATGTTAGCTACATACAAAGACATAATGCTAGAGGTGTTGGCCAGAGTGTGGTCAGTATGTCTGTTCACGCAACTCGTCAAGCAACACCGACGCTGGTCGTTTGCTGTGGCTGGTCGTTCCTTTTACATCCTCAGGGCAGTAATGTTCGCTGCCATCATCAATGACAGCCATGGTGCTAATCAATGACACCCAGGGCGCTAATCAATGACACACATGGCACTAATCAATGACACACATGGCACTAATCAATGACACACATGGCACTAATCAATGGGGCATCCAGGCAGTTCGATTTTACCAAGAATTACAAGCATAACTTTATTTTACAATTCTTAGTGCCTGGCTGTTGTTGCCAGCCAGTTAGCGCTGGGTCATAGGCTCCATCCCACAATCCGCTCAGCATAGAGAGGGATATTGTGTTCTCTTTCAGGGTTGAGGGTTAAAGAGATGACTGTTCCTTCTTCAGTTTATTCTATCAATATACATGTAATGAGTACACATATTCCGTGTCAGTAAATAACGTTTTGGCAATGATGCCAATAGATACCCCATATGCCACCAGGGGTCTCATCACAGTACCTTAGTAGAAATCAAACTCAGGACGAAGCACTATGTTGTGTAGAGCCATGATCACACGGACCTCCCTTTCAGTAAGTGTATCTGAAAATGATTATTACCATCTTTGTTTCGCGTCAGAGGCACCTTAACGAGTATCAAGTAAATATTAAAAACAAAAACAAAAGAAAGACAGCTAATGAAAAAATACCCAGGGACTAATAGCATTAGGTTTTACATATCTAACGTTTCTGAAAAATCTTTTTGAGTTCGTACAAACATCCATATTTCATGAAAGTGCACTTAAGCCTACTCATAAAGAGCAGACTGATATCCTTGTAGCATTTAAGCATTCAGTTGCTTATTTTCATCTTTCTATCAAAAACTGATGCAGACAAACAAATCCATGCTTTTGTTACATCAAGATTAGATTACTGCAATGTTCTTCTTTCTGGTTACCCTGATAAATCAATAAATAAACTTCAATTAGTGCTGCACACGGCTGCTAGAATCCTAACTCGAACAAAAACATTTCTCCAGTACTAGCCTCTTTACACTGGCTGCCTGTTAGTGTTAGGGCTTTTAAGGTTTTATTGTTAACCGATAAATCAATACATGAACTTGCTCTTACTTATCTTGCTGAAATGATCCAGCCATACATACCTGCACGTAACCTTGGATCGCAACATGCAGGCCTTTTTACTGTACCAAAAATTTCTAAACAAACAGCCAGAGGCAGGGCCTTCTCTCATAGAGCTCCACTACCTGGGAAGGATTTGACAATTAAAATTAGAAATACAGACTCAGTGCAAACCTTCAAGCGTCTACTTAAGACTCATCTCTTCAGCCTGGTTTATTATTAATTGTAGTCTGGCCCAGGGGCGTGAAGATGACCAGAAAGGCCTGATACTTTCCACCATTGCTGTCTTGCCAGGTGGGCCACAGTGTCACTGGACCCCCTGTCTCAGAACCAAGGTCTTACGCTGCTATATTATTGCGCTGGGGGACTAGGGTGAACATTTTCCCTGTGTTCTGTCATTTTAAACTTAGGAGGACATGAGGTCTTGACCCACACCTGCGGAGTACCTGACGATTTCAGCTGCCACTCTGCTTGTGAAAGCCATTCGTGACAACTGCTGATGTAAAAAGCGCTTTATAAAATACATTTGATTGATTGAAATTTGATTGATTTAACTGTAAGCTTGCAGGCAATGATGCTGACGGGGGGAAAGACCGGTAATGTTGTCCCGGGCCCAGGCCTCGGGGGGCCCATTTGGTTGGCTTAAATATAATTATTTATTAGTCAGTCAATCTTGGTATTTAGTACTACCTGGCTAAAACATTAAACAATAAACGTTTATGACCTGTTTTATGAACAGTAAGATCTTTGCTATTTATAAATTTTTTGTTTGGGTCCAAAACATTCAGGGATTCCTGTGGGCGTCCCTGCTTGCAGGATCAGGTTGCTGTGTGAGGTTATGATACAGCTACCATTCAAGGCATGAACGCATACACACTATCTAACACACACACACCATCTAACACACACACACACACACAGTCTAACAAACACACACACACACACACCATCTAACACACACACACCATCTAACACACACACACCATCTAACACACACAAACAGTCTAGAAAACAGTTCAATAAAGCGATTGTTCTGGTCTATCAAGGTATACCTGTTTTGTTTTGTGTTATGTGATCTGGTTGTTGTTGTTGTGTGTTTTTGATCAATTACAATTTTGAGGGGGGGTGCCTGAAAATAGTAAAGAACCGTATATGAAAACATTTCACACTGGTGAATCTGAGTAGTCAGTTCAATGGTCGATATATGTTATATGTACGTTTTTCAGTTGAATGTGTGCTTTAGTTCTATGTAAGTTACTTCAATGTTCAGTGTTCGTTAGTTTTCAGTCAGAGTTTGGTAGATCAATGTTAGTTTTTTAATTAAATGTAATTTTGTTAGTTCAGTTTGAGATTTTTACTTTTTGTTTGTTGGCTCAGTGTTTATTAATTCAATGTTTGTTGGTTCAGTGCGAGTTTGTCTGAGCACACAATCACTGCGTGATATGGTTAGAGGACTCCCTCAACCCCTCCCACTCCCCCCTCACCTCGTCTCATGCTGGTAAAGAGGTGGGGGGGGTCTCTGGAAGCGCTAACGCTAGGAGGATAATTAGTCCCTAATTACACGACCACGTGAAGCGAGAGGAGCTCTGCTGGTGTTATTGACCCCCTCTAGTGTGTGTGTGTGAAGGTGTGGTGGAGTCTCCATGCAGCCCAAAAGGACAGGGCTGATTCAGCGGAAATCTGCAACTGGGACAAAGTCTGGACCATAGTGTCTGTACTATAGAGGGTGAATCTAAGTAGCCATACTCAATAGGAGGAAGGTGGCTCTTATCCAGACCCAGAATGCAAAGTGTGTGCAATGCTGTCATCAAAGATGGCAATTATTTTAATTTTTAACACGTTTGGCTACTACACATTTGGCTACTTCCATATGTGTTATTTCATAGTTTTGATATCTTCATTATCATTCCACAATGTGGCAAAAAGTATAAATATATAATCAAATACCCTTGAGTGAGCAGGTTTATAGAGGGGAAGTGAAGAGATGACTCCAAGATGCTGGCCACGTAGGCAAAGAAATTTGCAGCGTTGCAAAGAAAATAAATGGTATTAAATGAACCTGCCAGTTGAGGACCTTTAAGGTGTCTGTTTCTCAAACTAGACACTAATGTATTTGTCCTCTTGCTCAGTTGTTCACTGAGCAAGAGGTTCACCCAGTCCTCTTGTTCACCTAGTCCTCTTTCTATTCTGATCAGAGACAGTTTGCGCTCTTCTTTGAAGGGAGTTGTATACAACCTAGTTTGAGATTTTCAGTTTCTTTGCAATTGAATAAGAATAGTGTTCATTTCTCTGAACAAGGATAGACTAATGAGTTTCAGAAGAATGTTTTTTGTTTCTGGCCATTTTGAGCCTAGAATCAAACCCACCTTTTCTGATGCTACAGTTACTCAAATAGTCTAAAGAAGGACAGTTTTGTTAAATCTTTAATCAGCACAATAGGTTTTAGTAGTGCTAACATAATTGCAAAAAAGTTTTCTAATGATCATTTAGCTATTTAAAATAATAAACTTGGATTAGCAAACACAACGTGCCATTGGATTACAAGATGTTGGGCCTATAGACACAACAGGTTAAAATTAAGAGACAACTGTAAATGGAACATTTATGTTTCTCTTTTTTGGAAAGGAAAGAAAAAGGTGCTGTGGTCTCTTCATTTTTTCCGGAGCTGTATGTATATATATCTATATATATGTGGGTGTGTGTGTGTATCAACATATGAAACCAAAACATGAATCTTGAATTAATACTTCTAGCAACATCTATAAATAGGTGGAATGTTCAGCCCGAAACCATGTCGCCCAACATCTCTACACAGCGGAATCCAACATTATTTGGACAGTTCCTTTGTTTCTTTTTTGGCTGTATACCAGCACTCTGGAGGTTAAAGTGCTGACTGTCAGCTTTAATTTGAGGCTATTTTCATCCATATCGGATGAACCGTTTAGAAATTGCAGCACCAATTCAAGCTGACAGTTCCTAACCCCGTAGTCACTGTATCATTTTAAATCCAAAGTGCTTGAATACTGAGCCCCCAAAAAAATGCATCCCGGTCCAAATACTTATGAAGCTCACTGAATATGACTCTGGTCTGCTAATGTTTTCTGGAGTGCTACTGGCCAGAAGGGCGTATTGCGATTTGGAAAGCATTCTTCTGTACTAAACAGAACACGGCGAGGTGAAGAAGTAAACCACCAGACATATCGATAGAGTCTGTGACCTATATAAGTCTCACACACACACGCGCGCGCTCAAACAAACACACATTTGCCTTAGTTCAGCTTACACACAACATTAATGCCTCAAGTGGTTAGAATGTAAAGCCATTCCTAGAATGGAAAAACCAACAACGAATGGACCAAATGTGATTTGTTACTACAGGGTGTGTGTCCTGACCTAATGTGCCCAACAGACCTGGGAGGAGGAGGGGGAGAAGGGGAGCAGGTGGGAGGAAAGATCATTTATTTCTTCAGAGTTTCAGACACTGTATTCAGTGGGGATGTTGTTTGTCAGAAGGGGGGAGTGCATGACTTTCATTTGGTTTAATCACAGGTTTCTCCTTGACATTGGAGAGGAAATACTCTTCTCTATGTGGGGGAAAGCGATGGCTGAGATGGTACTTGGGTTTGGGGTGTAGTGTGTGTGTGTGTGTGTGTGTGTGTTTGGTGTGTGGGTGTTTGGGTGGTTGTGATATCGTATTGTCATGGTATACAGTGTCATGTACCACAGGTGTCACCCTCCCATTTGCCATGTCTCCCCTCTCTCTGCCTTTTCTCTCCATCGCTCTCTCGTTCCTCCATCTATCTCTGCCTCTATCTGCTTTTCTCTCTTCTCTGCCCTCTTTTAAAATGTCTCTCTTTCTGTGCCTCATTTTCTCTCTTTCATTTTCCCTGATATCTCCGGGCTGAGCCCATCTGGAGGTATTTTAGGATCTTAAAAGGCTGTGCAGCACTGTTCTTTGTTATTCCATATGACATGCACAGGAAATGCTGGCAACGCACACACACACACACACACACACACACTCAGGTTTGGGAACAAAACTATTATTGTGCAAACATACACGTGAAAATGTGAAAACAGACAAAACCCAAGAGACTAGCCAGTCGCACTGTATCTCTTGGTGAACAAGTAATTAACGCCTACCAGTCCTGACCAGAAGACATGCTGGATTGGTAAAAGTGCCTATTGAAATGTGAAAAAGGACACAATGATTTGTGAATTTATGAGCCAAAGCTTCAATTACTTTCTGCTGGACCTGCTTAAGAAATGATCACTGTTATTAGAAGTGCTGGTTAGCCAAGTCCCAGTTACTAATTCTTCACAATGGAATTAGACCATACCTGCTTTACCTGATTGGCTCATTAGCACCCCAACAGACATTCACAGATGAATTACCACATCTCATCTCCCCTGTTCTCTGTATACCTGTAACCATCTCATCTCTCCTGTTCTCTGTATACCTGTAACCATCTCATCTCTCCTGTTCTCTGTATACCTGTAACCATCTCATCTCTCCTGTTCTCTGTATACCTGTAACCATCTCATCTCTCCTGTTCTCGTTATACCTGTAACCATCTCATCTCTCCTGTTCTCTGTATACCTGTAACCATCTCATCTCTCGTATTCTCTGTATACCTGTAACCATCTCATCTCTCCTGTTCTCTGTATACCTGTAACCATCTCATCTCTCCCGTTCTCTTTATACCTGTAACCATCTCATCTCTCCCGTTCTCTGTATACCTGTAAACATCTCATCTCTCCTGTTCTCTGTATACCTGTAACCATCTCCTCTCTCCTGTTCTCTGTATACCTGTAATCAATCTAATTTCTCCTGTTCTCTGTATACCTGTAACCATCTCATCTCCCCTGTTCTCTGTATACCTGTAACCATCTCATCTCTCCTGTTCTCTGTATACCTGTAACCATCTCATCTCTCCTATCCTCTGTGTACCTGTGGACATAACCCATCTCTCGTATTCTCTCACTACATAATTCATTGTTTTATTCGCCACCCCACACGTGCCTCTACACATCACAAGGTCTTCTCTCATGCTCTCTTTCACATGCCATCTCCTTTTCTTTCCACTGCCCTTTCACTACTACGTCCACACTTTTCCATGCTCATCTTTATCTCTCATTCACTCTCTTTACCATCGTCTGTCTCATCCACACAATCTCATAGTTTCTCATTATCTCATCATCTGTGTCATTATCTCTTATCTTTTCATCCTCTTTATCTCAGTATCACTCCTCATTCTCGCAAATTTCTATTTCAGTTTCGATTGGAAGGGCTTCATTTACATATGAAACAATTAACATTGCCCAAGCCAGTGAAGTAATATAATAACTAAACAACGGTGAGAACAGAAATATAATGTAAACAATCTAAAACACTAGGTGAACATTATACAGAAAGAATGAAGAACAAATAAATGGATGAATGCTAATTCTCTCTCCTCATCCACATTCTCTTCATCCAAATCATCCCTTTGAAGTTCTAACCAGGGTCTTGGCTAGATGGGATGCTGTTAATGTCAAAATCACATTCTCCCTCAGGACTCATCCTGCCCGATAGCTAGCCCAGTTAGTTAATTAGCTCGTTAGCCTATTTATCTGGCAACACAGGCCTGGTGCCAATTAAAACAATTTAAAAGAAAGTTGTGCTTATTTCAACTGGCGAAAGGACTTGAAATACTTGGGACTATCTGGATGTCATGGTGACACGCCGGTCAGCTAACGTTTGAGCAGTGGCTTGTTGTGTGGAGCCGGTTGAAATGGCGTAGTTTCCTCCTGGGGCAGCCAGAGGTTGTCGTGGGGCGGCGTCTTGGAGCAGGACATCAGCCTAGTGGAGAGATGTTATTGGTGCAGGTAATCAAGGCGTCTACTCAGTGGAGACTGACCCCCGTACTCCTCGCCTGCATGTTGATCACTTCAGTACCACAAAATAAGTAGCTAGTAAGTAGCATTATTTACACACAGGGTGACAGCTTAGCCAGCCTCTGGGACTGCATTAAGTCCGTCCAGAAGAACGGGTTCACATTCGGGCTGAACGGTCTCCTTTTATTTGGCATCTAAGCTCCAGTAACTAATGCAGAAATAAAACCGTCAGGAAACATCTTGATTGGAGTTCAGCAGTAATCCCCGGTGACCCCCGGTGACCCCCGGTGACCCTTGGACACAGGAAAGCACCACAGTAGACGTCCCTTGTTGGTCCAAATGACACCCGGGCCCCTCAGTGGTGCTTTAGTTCACACCAGAACACACAGGAACATTTCATCCCAGAGTTGTCCTCACATTACCCAGAGATGTGACTTTAGTTGTGTGCGTTTGTGGGGGCATCTTTGTGCCTACGTGGGTGTGTGTGTTCTGTTTCCTCCCCTCTGGCTGTGTGGGATTATGGTTAATTACGGAGGACTTGAATGTCAGGAGCGTTGCCGGGGCAATCCTAGGGCAGTCGTTATGGGATGTAAATACCAGCTACACACCACAGGAGATCATCGTGTGTGTGTGTGTGTGTTTCTGTGTATTTTTGTGTGCATGATCAAAGCGTATGTCTGCTGGTGACAAACAACCTCCCACTGCAACAACAAGCTTATTACTGAACAGCAGAAGAAAGAAACACCCAGAGGTCATGAAAGGTGAAACCCGGCAGGACAACTCAGAATGTCTCAGGAGCAAACTTGACAGATGAGGGAGGGCTGTGAAGTCAACGCAAAACCTAACTACCGAGAGTGAGATTAGGAATTAATACAAATCTCACATCTGAGTTAAAATATACCCTCTCCCTCAGGGGCTATAACACAAATTCAGCTGTTTACAGGAGTTGAAGCCCCTGGGGGTCAGCCTGAAGGGAGCACCTAAGGCAGAGAAAAATGGAAATATACTGTAGATTTGTGTTTATTTTATTACCGCAACCGGCAACCGTTGGCTGAAGGCCAGAGGCGCTGAGAAATAGAAAAATCTAGATGTTTACAGATAAATGGCATGTATTTACTGTTAGCGGGGCGCTAAAATACATCCAGACCCCTGGGGCGGAGGGCGCCTTAATCCGGCTCAGTGAAAACGGATATCCAAATCCCCCCGCCCCGTGTTATCAGTGCAGGCGGGCCGCGGCGGTATGTTGGCGGTCGGGACCGCGCGCCGAACCTCAGAGGGACGCGTGGCGGATTTGCAAAAAAAGGCCTTGCTGGCGGCGGAACGGACGTCGGGCGCTGAGCGAACCCACGGTTACCGCACGCCCGTGGGCTTCCACGACACGCATCGTGCAGAGGGCCGGCGCGTGCCTGTCCGAGGGAACGATAGAATGTACCCACCGGTGGGCATAAAGGGCATTTGTTGAGTCTGAGGGAAAAGGGGCAGGGGCTCCCAGGGTCTGTCTGTACTCAGACCTGCTGTGGGGATCGGCGAGCGGCTGTACTCTACCAGAGAGATGTGTTCCACAACATGTTGGCGCGGGGTTTGTGTCTCAGAGACGACATGGAGAGCCTGCATAATGGTGTTAATTGCCAGTGTTAAGTGATGGTTTCCCTGTTGGTGCTGGTAAACAAGACAGCAATGCAGAGGGAAAGTAGTGTGTACACAGCTCACACGTGTGTGTGTGTGTGTGTGTGTGTGAGTGTGTGTATGTGTGCCTGCTTTCTCTGCTCGGCTAGTGTTCATTTAACATTGTCCAACCGCTTTTATTTTTTAATCTAGCAGACTTCAAAGAACACATGGAGAGTTGCAGACCCTAAAGCATACAGCTTTGAATAAAGAATAGAGGGTGGAAGTTTGGGGGAGGGGTGGTAGGAGTTATATGGAAAGGGGAAGAGGGTGAAAGAGTAGGAGTTAGGGAGCAAGAAAGGAAAAGAGTGTAAGAGTAAAGGAGAGAGAGGGGAGAGCGTGAGAATAAGAGGGAGAAGAGGAGAGAGTACGTTTTAGAGAGGCAGAGGTGGGAGAGAGTTAGTGTTAAATAGAGAGAGAGGAAGGGAGGGGGTAGGATAGAGAGAGGGGGTAGGATAGAGGGAGGGGGTAGGATAGAGGGAGGGGGTAGGATAGAGGGAGAGGGTAGGATAGAGAGAGGGGGTAGGATAGAGAGAGGGGGTAGGATAGAGGGAGGGGGTAGGATAGAGAGAGGGGGTAGTAGTCAGAAGCAGGAGGAGACCGGTAGAGGAGAGAGTTGAAGATTGGAGACGGAGATGTGAGAGTAGAAATTAGGTAGCGAGATGGAGAGAGGAGAGATGCAGAGGAGTAGTTAAGGAGAGGGATGGAGGGAGGGAGTAGGCGAGAGTAGGAGTTAGGGAGAGAGTGGGAGAGAGTAGGAGTTAGGGAGAGAGTGGGAGAGAGTAGGAGTTAGCGAGAGAGGGGGAGAGATTTGGAGTAAGGGAGAGAGTTGGAGTTAGAGAGAGGGTAGGAGTTAGGGAGAGACGGAGAGAGAGTAGGAGTTAGGGAGAGAGAGTAGGAGTTAGTGAGAGAGGGGGAGAGAGTAGGAGCTATGGAGAGAGAGTGAGAATGTAGTAGTTAGGAAGGGAGTGGGAGAGAGTAGGAGTTAGGGAGAGAGGGGGAGATAGTTGGAGTTGGGGGTAGAGATGAGGGAGAGAGTAGGATTTTGGGGGAGAGTGTAGGAGAGAGGTCCTATGCTTTACCTCTGAGAAGTGAAATACACATTACTGACACTCAACCCTTTGGCGGAAAGTGATCCTAACGACCTCTTTCTTCTGTGTCTGTGTGTGGGTGGAGGGGTTCCAGGCACCTTACAGAGTGTTCACAGCCAGCTTATTGAAGCCCTCAAGAAAACAAACACTCACACAAACAAATGCTGTAACACACGTGCTCATTACCTCAGCTGTCAGCCTGTGGCCACCAGCTCTCTGCTAGTTGGAGTGAAAATGTCAACTACCACCTCTGCCCATCTCTCTCTCCTCAACCCATCTCTCTCTTATCTGCCCATATCTCTCTCCCCTCTCTGTCCCTCCCACTCTCTCTCTGCCCATATCTCGCTCTACCCCCGTCTATGTCCCTCTCTTCTTTTTCCCTATTTCATCTTTGCCTGTTTTATGACATGGAGAAAAGCTGAGAAGACAAGTGAAGGAGAACATAATACAGGCCAACCCAGGTTACACCAGTTTCTATCTCCCTCCCTCCCACTTTCTCTCGCAGGCTTTCTTTCTGTCTCACTTCATTCTCTGTCCCTCCAACTTGTGTTTTATTAATTTCTCTGTATCTCTTTCAATTGATTTTCAATTTAAAGGGGCCTTACTGACATGGGACATTTTCTTTACACTGCCAAAAGCTAATTTAACACGACGAGGGAAAAACACATCCAGACACTCAGATAGATCGGTAAACATTGCAGACACAAATGTTTCAAAATAATTGAGGCATTTTCAAACATTTGATTTTTAGCTATTTGCAGTATTAGCAATGTCCAAATGAAGTATAAATGATGAGGGATTTACCTCAATAAATATCAGAATTACCTTGATATATATCTGAATTACCTTAATAAATATCAGAATTACCTAGATAAATATCAGAATTACCTAGATAAATATCAGAATTACCTAGATAAATATCAGAATTACTTAGATAAATATCTGAATTATCTAGATGAATATCAGAATTACCTAGTTAATATCTGAAGTATCTAGAGGAATATAAGCTTGTGTTGTTTTACTCATGAAAACACTTCACTATTTATACCTGGTACAAATTTATAATTTTCACTATTTATACCTGGTACAAAACATGTACCATGTTTTGTACCTGGACCCATGCCCTGTTTATACCTGGTCCTACACCCTGTTTATACCTGGTCCTACACCCTGTTTATACCTGGTCCTACACCCTGTTAATACCTGGTCTTACACCCTGTTAATACCTTGTCTCTGCCATGGCTACCTTTACCAACATTACATCGACAAGTTCTGCCATGGCTATCTTTACCAACATTACATTGACAGGTTCTGCCATGGCTACCTTTAACAACATTACATCGACAAGTTCTGCCATGGCTACCTTTACCAACATTACAACGGCAGGTTCTGCCATGATGACCTTTATCAACATTACACCGACAGGTTCTGCCATGATGACCTTTACCAACATTACACCGACAGGTTCTGCCATGATGACCTTTACCAACATTACACCGACTGGTTCTGCCATGATGACCTTTACCAACATTACACCGACAGGTTCTGCCATGGCTCCCTTTACCAACATTACACCGACAGGTTCTGCCATGGCTACCTTTACCAACATTTCACTGACAGGCTCTGCCATGGCTACCTTTACCAACATTACACAGACAGGTTCTGCCATGATGACCTTTACCAACATTACACAGACAGGTTCTGCCCTGAGGATTTTTACCAACATTACACCGACAGGTTCTGCCATGATGACCTTTACCAACATTACACAGGCAGGTTCTGCCCTGATGATTTTTACCAACATTACACCAACAGGTTCTGCCATGATGACCTTTACCAACATTACACCGACAGGTTCTGCCATGATGACCTTTAGCAACATTACACCGACAGGTTCTGCCATGATGACCTTTACCAACATTACACCGACAGGTTCTGCCATGGCTACCTTTACCAGCATTACACCGACAGGTTCTGCCATGATGACTTTTACCAACATTACACCGAGAGGTTCTGCCTTGGCTATCTTTACCAACATTACACCGAGAGGTTCTGCCTTGGCTACCTTTACCAACATTACACCGAGAGGTTCTGCCTTGGCTACCTTTACCAACATTACACCGGCAGGTTCTGCCATGATGACCTTTACCAACATTACACTGTCAGGTGCTTGTTGATTGGTTCAAATGGGTCATCGATCCTCAACCTCCTGATGAGCCCACCAATCAGGCAAAATGACGGTGATTGGCCGACACCACAGGAAGCAAGCCCATGTCTGGTATAATCCAATCAGAAAAAAACCTGCTGTGTTACGCACAAGCTCCCTCAACCAACAGTGACCCTGAAAATCCTTTTGTCTTCATTCAACTCTTTTAAGGGAGAGAGAGGTAGACAGACAGGGAGAGAGGTAGACAGACAGGGAGAGAGGTAGATAGACAGGGAGAGAGAGGTTCACTGACAGGGAAGGAGAGAGGGAGAGAGCGGGAAAACTGACAGGGACAGGGAGGAAGACAGACAGGGAGAGAGAGAGAGGGAGACAGACAGGGAGTGGGAAAAAGACAGATAGGGAGAGATAGGAAGACAGACAGGGAACGGGAGGGTGACAGACAGAGAGAGGAAGACAGACAGGGAGTGAGAGGGTGATAGACAGGGAGAGGGAGGAAGACAGACAGGGAGAGAGAGAGAGACAGACAGGAATAAGGAGAAAGAAAAATAGGGAGAGAGAGGGAGAAAGACAGGAAGAGGGAGACAGACAGATGGGGAGAGGTAGACAGACATAGAGATGGAGACAGACAGGGAGTGCCAGGGTGAATTGGACAGACATTAAGGGATTCTGTAGTACTGCAGCAGTAAGTGTTACAGATAAACAGGGCATCTTTTCACTTTTCTCTTCCTCTGTCTCTCTTTTCTCTTGTCTGGTTTTCGACAGGCGTATTCCTCTCTGGCTCCGTTGAGAGTTGCTGCTGTAGAATATTAAGAATATGGTGACGGTTATACTCGTGGGAAAGACTTGCAGTAGTATTTCAGATACATGTTAATGATGCATTGTGTGTGTGTGTGTTTGTGGGTGTGTGTGTGTGCCAAACCTAGATGCCGAGGCATCTATAAGATCTGGGTCAGTCAGCTGGGAAATTCTTCCTGCCGTCGGGGCCTTTATGTTATGCCGTGTGTATCGGTCTGCCTCCTTGTCTGACCAATATGGTTCTTCCTTCTGTTAAATTGGGTCGTTTGCAAGCGAGAACCCATCTTTAAGCAAATCAGGTGTAATTACACACAGACACGTACGCACGCGCACCCACACACACACACACACACACATTGACACAAGGAAAATGTGTGGTTAGATGGCGCTGCATGCTATCACTTAAACAGCTAATCAGTGGAGGTAATGGGACATATCATAGAATACTGTATAATCTTTACAGAGACCTGCTGGAGTATAGAATATAACCTTTACAGAGACCTACTGGAATAGGAGATATAACCTCTACAGAGACCTACAGGAATATAGAATATAACCTTTGCAGAGACCTACTGGAATATAGAATATAACCTCTACAGAGACCTACTGGAATATAGAATATAACCTTTGCAGAGACCTACTGGAATATAGAATATAACCTCTACAGAGACCTACTGGAATATAGAATATAACCTTTGCAGAGACCTACTGGAATAAGAGATATAACTAATGCACCTTTTATTTTCCTGGAAAGGAAAGAAAAAGGTGCAGTGTTTTTTTTATTATTTCCGGAGCTGTGTGTGTTGCACTTCATGATTGAAGGAAAATGTATTTAAAAAGTCATGTAAAACCTTTCAGAACCTTTCTTTACAGATGTTCCATTGTCTCTCAAAGGATAAAGATACTGAGGCCTTTCTTACAACTGTTGTTAGAAGGGATGTGAGACCAGATACAGAAGCTTTCCAGATCCTTGAGCTCCTTCAGTCTGCTCTGCTCCAAGGGCCTCATAAATTCAAACCATATGATTTGTATGGGATTCAAGTCCAGCAGCTGAGATGGTCATTGCAATGTTCTGTTTTTGTAGTCAGCTAACAAATGTTTGTGGATTCCTGTGAGCTTTAGAGTATTGTACTGCTGGAAGATCCCCTTTTGGATTGTCCTGCTGGAAGATCCTCTTTTGGACTGTTGTGCTGGAAGATCCTCTTTTGGATTGTCCTGCTGGAAGATCACGTTTTGGATTGTCCTGCTGGAACATCCCCTTTGATTATGTTTAAGCCTTCTGGCAGTCACCAGGTTTTGGGCAAATTTATGTGCAAAAAAAAAATAGAGGCAGAACTACTGAGAAATATTTTAAAATTGGCTACAGCTTGTTGGTTACAATAATTGGACTGTAGCAAAATAACGTAGATCATGCATGATCACCTACACTGCTGTCTACACATTATGACCAGAATCCTCTCACACACGTTTCTTTTCAATAGGATCTTTCTTGTAGCCAAGCATCAGAATTTTTTTTAATCATATAAGGCTTTTCAGTTGTTTTTAAACAAGTCGTTTTTTTATAAAATTCTGGTATATATGCCTTTAGGGAAGAATATTGTTGTGAATCTGATCATCAGAAAGGTCATGACATTGTAACTTACGGTATAATCAAATTACTGTGCAATCATTTCAAAGCAACATGAGGGGCCCCCAGAATGTCAAAGCAGTAGTAGTAACTGCCTCGCAGTTAGCTCATTGCAGTTAGCTCATTAGAGTTAGCTTATTGCAGTTAGCTCATTGCAGTTAGCTCATTGCAGTTAGCTCATTGCTGCTAGCACATTGCTGCTAGCTCATTTAAACTAGCTTATTGAAGTAATTACAGTTAGCTCATTGCATTTAGCTCTTTGATCGTTGCAGTTTTCTCATTACAGTTAGCTCTTAGCATTTTGCTCATTGCAGTTTGCTCTTTGATCGTGGCAGTTTGCTCATTGCAGTGAGCTCTTTGATCATGGCTGTTTGCTCATTACAGTTAGCTCTTTGTATTTTGCTCATTGCAGTGAGCTCTTTGATTGTGGCAGTTTTCTCATTGCAGTTAGCTCTTTGATCATCGCAGTTTTCTCATTGCAGTTAGCTCTTTGATCGTTGCAGTTTTCTCATTGCAGTTAGCTCTTTGATCGTTGCAGTTTTCTCATTACAGTTAGCTCTTTGCATTTTGCACATTGCAGTGAGCTCAGTGCGAGACAAGGACCCTAGAGTCCCTTAGAGGGTGGTGCACTTTAACAGCACACTCCAGATTTTTATGTTGTTAGTTGTGGAATATTTCAGCCTTATCTCGTTATGCTCTAGCGACCCTTTGTGGTGGCTTGGGTGGCTGTGAGCTCAGTTCAGATAGAAGACTGTAGAATCCATTCCCTCCAGTGCAGAATTCCAGTCTAAATGTCCTGGTTGAGTGAGCCGTGTGATAACAACCAAAACTGCTTTGGTTGTGCTTTGGAAATTGGGTCCTGCCTGTTATTGGAAAGTTGAGGACACAAATACAGCTCCGGAAAAAAAATACCTTTCCAAAAAGTCCAAAAGGAAGGTTTTGAGTGAGGAACAGAAAGGGTCAATTAAGAAACAACTGCAAATGAACCATTCTATTCCTCACTCAAAACTTTTATTTTCAACTTTTTTGGAAAGGAAAGAAAAAGGTGCAGTGGTCTCTTACATTTTTCCAGAGCGTTATAAAGAATTGAACTGGCAGGACCTGAGTCGAATGTCCAGCAAACATCTGTATTATCAGAAGTAAACAATTATTACCCTGAAAAACATTGCATGTAAATAGTAAAGTATACACAACTGTGGCGTTGTTGCAGAGCGATTACCAACACCGTTTTACCAACACCACTTTACCAACACCGACTGTTTAACGGGCATATCGACAGACCAAGCAGTTTCCGGATTTTCAAAAATTATGTCAAATTGTAGACATATTTTTTCTGTCAAGTAATGTTTTTTTTTTTTCCAAAAAAAATTTCCAAAACGGTTGTGAGATGGTTGTACGATGGTTGTATTATTTTATATATCTTTGCTGGTTAGGCGTATAACATAAGGGAATTATTATAAGGAGGTGGGCATAACATCCTGCATCTCCCTGCTGGCTTTCCTCTGAAGCTGAGCAACTTCGCTTCTGGAAACCAGATGTTAATGGAACTGGTGTAGGTTGGGCAGACGGGACGCATTGGGCTGCGCCCCAGGGATGCCATGGGGTGTAGTCTTTAAGAAGGGACGTTAAATGGATGTCACTAATAATCCCAAAGCAGTCATTCTATGAGGACGTAGACTCAGGTGACCGAATATCTACAACGGCAACGGCTTAATCATCCACTCTTGTTCCATACAGTAACATATAAACAAAATATTAAATCACATGCACTAAATGTATGCAATCAATATCATGTTTATGTTGCTTCGGATAAGAGCGGCATCTTAATCAGTCAAATAAAATAAATATATCTGTAAAATTACATTTAGGCAGCAGCATCATCAGGCAGAACAAGATGCCATTTAAATCTGTCATTTACTGTAAATACCGTGATCTGTGGGTGTGTCGTACATTAACTGAGATTTATCTCAGCGTAAATTAATAAAATAATTAGGTCTGCAATTAGATTGAGATAAATACAACATGAAGCCAGTAGACTAAAGATATCCTTCATGTAGTCATCACTCCTCTCTCTACCCTCGTCTCCTTGTTTCCTTCTCTCTCCTCTCTCCTTCCCTCCTCTCTCTTCCCTCCATTCTATTCAATACTACCTCTTTAATTTTCTTTCTCAGTCAGATGTTGTGTGTGTATATATATGTATATATATATATATATATACACATATATATATATCCTGCTACTCTGTAATTCATTTGAAACAATTGCCTTCTTCCTGAACTGATTATGTTTGTGTGTGTTTGTGTTTTCATGCAGTTTGCTCATATACTCATCTTAAATGAAATGATCAGTGTTAAACAGCTAAATTCACTTTTTAGGATTGTAAATTATGTGACAGCACAATGAGACAGAGCTCTGTTCTTAAGGACAGAATAGTGTGTGTGTTTGTGTGTGTGTGTGTGTGTATGTGTTTGTGTAAGTGTCTGGGATGTACTCAGATTCAGACTGAAACTAACATCTGTGGGTGTGGCGTAGCATTTGGCAAGTGCAAGGATTGTGGGTAGCCAGGCATTCTCTCCTTGGCTCTGTCATCTCTCTCTCCCTCAGTATGACTGGCAGGTGCCCAGCCTCCCTCACAGATGACTTGTTGTTGTGCTTCAGAGAGGATGACAGGATGACAGACTGTGTGTGTGTGTGTGTGTGTGTGTGTGTGTGTGTGTGTACTTGCGTGTTTTGTGAGTTTCCTGTGGCTGTGTGTGTATTATTGACAGTGTCTTACATCAGGCTGATGATAGAAGCTAGGACAGTGTCTCTCTGTGTGGAACAGAGCTTTGGAGTCTGTGATTGACATCTAAGAGTAATTGTTATGTATTCCAGTATGTATGTATATGTGCGTGTGTGAGTGTGTGTGTGTTACGGAGAGAAGCGAGTGAGTGAGTGGGAAGCAAGACCTGAGAGTTACAGTTAAAAGGGGGGAGAGAGAGATGCTATAAACCCTGTTTCAATCTGCGTTGTTGATGCAAGTCCTGCCATATAAAACAATCATGTCAGGTGTGACAGAAGCAGGAAGTGTCGGGAAAATATCATATAAACTTCCTCAATCTGTTTCCTTTGACATGGTGGGATTTCTTTTTGTGCCTGTAAAATTAATCATGCAAGAAATTCCTTTATCCGTTAATATCTAATAATATATATACAGAATAGCAATCAAATCCCTCTAACCCTGAATCTCTGCCTCCTCTATTCCCTCTGTGACTCTATCCTACTCTTTCTCTATCACTTTATCCTTCCCTTCCTCTATCACTCTATTCTTCTTCTCCTTCTATCACTCTATCCTTCCACCCCTCTTTTACTCTATCCTTCCTCTCTCTCTATCACTCTTTCGAGCCTCCACCACTCCATCATTCAATCCCTCAGTAAAACACTGTTGGAATCGGTTTATTCCTCAGAGACTTTCAGATACTGTCGGCACATTACAAAGCGCTCCAGATCATCCCCACCTCTTACAACATATTCCATAAAAGGTGTGTGCACATGTGTTTGTTGGTGTGTGTTTGTGGTTGTATTTGTGTGTTTGTGGGTGTGCATGGGTGTGTGTGGGTGTATGTGTGTTTGTGGGTATGTGTGTATGGTTGCTTTTATTCGATAGAAAAATGACTACGCTGCGTCCAAACACTGAGCCCACAACAATCGTCCGGTAGACTGCTGTCTTTTGCTTTCTTTGTGACAACTCAATCTACAGTAGCAGTCTTTTTCAGACTATGTCCCCATCTCCCCATCCCTCTCCTCTCTCCCCATCCCTCTCCTCTCTCTCCATCCCTCTCCTCTCTCCTCTCTCTCCATCCCTCTCCTCTCTCCTCTCTCCCCATCCCTCTCCTCTCTCCTCTTTCCCTCTCCTCACTCACCCTCCCTCTCTGCTCTCTTGCTCCACTGTCTCCCTCCCTCACTCCTCCTCTTCCTTTACCTCCCTCTATCCCCATATTTTCCTCATATAATAAATGTCGTCTCTGTCAGTCCATCTCTCTCCCTTTCCTCCCTCCCTCCCTCCCTCCCTCCCTCCCTCCCTCCCTCCC